>JAJLRJ010000007.1:585000-692500 GCA_024195265.1 Dendrophyllia cribrosa
TGCTAGGCTTAGGGGAATGATAGTAGGGATTTATATGGTTTATTACAGCATTACGAAATATAATTGATTAACTAATTAATTAATGCTAATATAATGAAAAGAAAAGAAACTGATGTGATATTTTTTTAGTGTATGTAGGAGTGCTATAAGGCATTTAACTCTAAAACACCCTTTTGGACTACTGGTCCTAGAAAGAAAATTAGGAAACCATGGAACAAAGAATCTTCCGCGTTCTGAATTCTTAGGTGTTTTTACAACAACAACAAACAACAACAACAATTTTATTTTAAACCTTCCAATTACAACAGTACCTCCCATCTATCATACGTACATAATTTCATTCCTCTTAAAGCGAGTGCTACGTCGCTTGTACAAAATATGATAGTCCAATACACCGAATGCAAATATGGCCGCCAGGCAATTTTTTGTTTGGCCAAGTTTTCAGAGAAATTAATGATATCACGTTAACAAGTGCTGCTAAGTGTATCATCTTGCAAAGTTTGAATGTTTTTGGTTTAACGGTTGAAAAGTTATGGCTCACTGAAATTTTAATCATTTGTATGAGGAAAGACATTTTATCCTGACTAGCCTCGCTTTCATGTTTTTCCCAAAATTTGATTGCCTATAACTTCTCCTAAAATAAGAATATGGCCTTGAAAATGTACACAATGACTTATTTTGACCTGATCTTTATCATTATTCAATTGCTTTTCTTTTCTTGAGAACCTGTCCAAACAAAAAATTGTTGAGCGGCCATATTTGCATTCGGTCTATACACCCTCTGGTGTGGTGTGTTTCAGATAAACAGCTTCATTGTTGGTGTGCCATTTGCAACCCTTTGCAATGTCATTGTGGGGCTGCTTCCTTCGCTTTAATGTAATTTTTGATATGAGAATGAGATACAAATTTCCTGTAGCGTTGTGATAGAAAATGATGAAAGTTTGGACTTTTCCACAAGTTTGCAGATGTTATTTGCGTCAGACACGATTGGATGGGAGTTCTGAATTAAAAAGTTGGTCTCATCGATCTGTTGAGGTGGGTTTCATTTTCCAAACTGGCGGTTTCTTCTTCGTCTTCATCTACCTGCATATTTTCTTCAGTGTTTCTCTTTGCAGCTAGGCGGGAGAACTAGCCGGCAATCTGTTGCGGAGTTAGAATTGGCGACGCTTTCATATCGCCGCGCACCACTAGCATCCCTGGCTGTGCGCATAGCTTTCGGGACACCTGCGGAATCTGTAGTCTCCTTCCGTTTCGGAGAAAACCGAGTACCTCGGATACGAGAACATTTCAGGGCCCATGCATCCCATTGGGAGAGATGGGGCAGAAAACGTTTGGGAAAGTTCTGCTTTCTCTAGTTCAGGTACTGCAGTCGCACCGTGTTCTAGCCTTGAAGCATACCCCACTGTACATAGCGCGAGCATTAAGCGTTTCTAAAAAAAAGACATGAAACATATGGCAAAAAGACCCAATTTTGGCAACTGAGAATACTTAACCACCCATGTACCAACCGTGACTGTCACGAACGCTTGCTCAGCCTGATTATGCAAATTTGAGACGTAATTTGCATATAGTCTCAAAACGGTTCACTATGGTGGCCCATTAGCGCCATAGCATTTTTCGTATAAATTTGTCTTTTTTTCCCGATTTACTTATTTTTTCCGTATAAAATAATACATTTTATTTTATTTTTTTCTATTTTTTTTTTCACTTTTATTTATTTTGTTTATTTTTTAGTATTAAATTTTCATTATTTTTTATATTCTTTAATTTTATTTTCATTTTTTTTTCAATTTTCAAAATTTATTGTGAATTTTGTATTTCCTTCTGATTCGATATTTTATTATGTTTTCTTTTATATATATATATATAATATATATATATATATATAATATATTAATTTTCGAATAAAATAAAAAACAGGCGTCGTGGCCCAGCATCGCCATAGACCACAATGCATCGCGAGTAAATGTGTTATCCCATAAGCCCTTAGGACGCATGCAATTTCAAAATGGCGGCGAGAATAAGAAATTCAGAATGGGAAGGAGATATTGAGTTAGAGAACGACCTCAAAGAGCAGGTTAGTCGTAACCTGCGACACTCAGAAATAGTAGACTTGATGAAAATCAAATATCCGATGTATTCTTGGAGCTTGAGGACTCTATCCCGCCGTCTTCATCATTTTGGGATCACATACACCGACTACTCTATCGATATAGACGAGGTGAAAGAGGCTGTCCAGAAAGAAATGAAAGGGCCAGGGAGATTATTGGGTTACCGCTCACTACACAAGAAGGTTCGCGACGTACACGGACTTAATGTCCCAAGAAACCTGGTGTATGACGTTATGGCGCGGACGTAAACCCGGAAGGTCTTTAGGAAAGAGGTGGCGTGGGAATGCCAAAACGTCCCAAGAGAACTGGGGCTTTTACCTCAAATGTGAGCAAAAACATCTCATTCACGGCCAAATAAATAATAATAGTAATAATTGGATGTCCTGTCTTTCAAAAATGAACCAATCCTTTGTATACCTTTCTCACATTTCTTTGTTGTAAGTTAACATGGCATGGATCTGAGTGGCTGAGCCTGAGAAGTCGTTGAGAAAAGTAGGCTAGAAATTTACATACCAATCAAACCAATTTGATCTCAAATCTGGAGTATTATTTAGAAGAAATACTGGAACTATGCAATTGAGAAAATCCCAAGAAAGTTCTGTAGGAGAAATACAGTAAATGTATGAAAATCTATAATTTGAGAGATAATCCGCCATGATCAAAAGATCAATATCAACGAAGAGAACAAATTCATAACTGATCTAAAGGCGCATTTCTCTCTTAAGTATTACTGGGAAAGCTTTATGCTTTTTAAGTACTTTTTAGCGACGAGCGGTAATAGTGTTTAGCCTGTCTATTTTTACAGAGAATTGCTTAAAGACATGCTTGAAGGCTTAAAACAATACAATGGTCACACAACAGGAGTCGTGTAGGTCTGTCAACCCCATTTATAACCATGCTTGACATTTTTAGACATGACCCCGTCCTGTGACGTGCTAGACAATCAGAATTTGAACGCGTACAATTGTACCAAAGAGGAGAATTTATTATGTCCATACGCTTATTCAGGTCTCCATTTTTGGAGACATTGAAAAGTTATATTTACTCATGAAGTCTATGTACTTTTCAGAAAGGACAATATCCTACATGGTTCAAATACTGACGAAAAGTCCTTCTTAAGAAACACAACTGTATGCCGGATCGAAATTTGCACAAGACTAACCTCATTGGCCAGAATCTCTGGACCAATAGAAATATAGACGCACATTTTCGATCCGCTTAAGCGATATATTAACGGCTAAAACTTTTGAACGTTACCATTATCCATGAGATATACCTCTAGCAACTGACGAGATTCACGAGTAGAATCGAAACTGCAGTCTTGCTTTAGCTTAAACATCTACACATGGAGAGAAGAATATACTAGCATCCGTGAGATTTACAAACAGCATCCATGCTGCAGATTATCTGTTGGATGCCAAATCAAACGCTATTACAAAACAACGGAGGTTTATCCTAGCTCCACTGAGACACACTACTCAACTACTGAACCAACTAAGGAGCTAACAATTATTGCAAGAATTCATTATTCCATTGAAGTGGAATTGTAGACTACGGCTTTTTGAGACTTGGATCTAAGATGCCTATATCCGCGATGAGAAACACTTTCTCACAAGTCTTGCACACCGCAGACTTTAGACGCTACTGAAATCAAGGCCTGAGAAATTTAACGATCCTTGCACTTTCAAAGCTATAACAAACTTTAGCCGATTAGTATTTATCTTGCTACAAAAGTGAGTCAAAGAAACCGCAATGTATGCCAATAGAGCTAGCACCAAACAGGCATAAAGAAATATAATAATTCTAACGGCTCTGAACAGCATGAAATCCTCCTATCAATTTGAGAGATAATCCGCCATGATCAAAAGATCAATATCAACGAAGAGAACAAATTCATAACTGATCTAAAGGCGCATTTCTCTCTTAAGTCTTACTGGGAAAGCTTTATGCTATTTAAGTACTTTTTAGCGACGAGCGGTAATAGTGTTTAGCCTGTCTATTTTTACAGAGAATTGCTTAAAGACATGCTTGAAGGCTTAAAACAATACAATGGTCACACAACAGGAGTCGTGTAGGTCTGTCAACCCCATTTATAACCCTCCATCAACCTTTTTCGGACTTTCTTTCAGCTCAACTGGTTCGCTCAAGTGGGTCTTACGCTTGGCTGAGACTGAGGAGGGAGGGAATCCTTCCATGAATCGAATATGTAAAACTTTCCAATTCTGTATTTGTTTCTCATCGGTAAAAGAGGGGCCACGCTCTCCGGCGAGAACATCGCACTCCAAATCCGTGTTGAAGTGCGACTTGCAAGCCTCTTTGATGTTTTCTCGGGTTGGCTCCGCACCAGAGTCAACACTGGCCCTATTCGAGAATATTTCTGGCATTTACCCTCGACGTTGGCAGACAGCCTCTGTATCTGTAATGCCATCCATTCCTGCTCCTGTCGCTCCTTTCTCGTTTCTACTTCTTTTTTTCGATATCTTCTCCTTGTAGTTTTCCCACGATGGCTTTCTTTTTGACATGGTTGGAGGGTATGGACGGGAAAAAAGCAAACGAAATCAGAATCGATCAGCCAGGAAAAAATCACACGAGGCAAACCAGCTAAGTAACCACGATAACGCTCGCGATGCATTGTGGTCTATGGCGATGCTGGGCCACGACACTGTTTTTTATTTTATTTTTAATTTCGAAACAAAACTGTATCATAAATTAAAAAAATAAAATAAAACAACAAAAAAAAGAAAACAATAAAATATTGAATCAGAAGGGAATACAAAATTCACAATAAATTTTGAAAATTGAAAAAAAATGAAAATAAAATTAAAGAATATAAAAAAATTATAAAATATAAAAAAATAAACAAAATAAAAAAAAATTGAAAAAAAAAGAGAAAAAGGAAAAAATAAAAGAAAATGTCTTATTTTATACGGAAAAAATAAATAAATCGGGAAAAAAAAGACAAATTTATACGAAAAATGCTATGGCGTTAATGGGCCACCATAGTTCACGGTTATGCAAGGATGAAAAACTGGGAACACATGCTGGAACTAGTTCGCTTTATTGTCAGCCCTTTTACAGTTTCAGCCAGAAATCCGGGGAAAAAATTGTGTCAACAGTATAAAGAGTACGAAAGTGCAAAGTGAGCTACGGAGAATTCAGCGAAAAGTAAACCGTTTTTGATCGTGGCTACGGGCTTCACGGATCTTCACTGTTCATGATAAACTTCACGAATGAAATTGAACAGACGGCAAAACGAAACACTTTGGACATTCAAGAATGTCATATCCAAGTTAAGGTTTGTATATTTCCATTGTTTTTCCGCGTCAGAGTTTAATTGCCAAGATTTTCTCAAGGAAAAACGTTTTTAGTGTTTTTGTTGTTGGTCACGCATACACAAGATGGCGTGATTTTATGTCTTTCGTTCACGATTTTCAACAAATTCTTAAAAATCCCAAATACATTTCCCCAAACTAAACTTACATATTTTAAAAGATCGTTAACTCTAGTATTGTTATTCTTAATATTACGAAATTCTGAACAAAGGCACATGCTCAAAATCATCGATGTTTTTCGCCTACCGTTTTAGGGAGCACCGGAGAGCCATACTGCTTTTGACTTCCCTTGAATACTTAGATTAATCTAATTTTTATGAAATCATGGTGTTTAGACTATGACAAGTTGTACAACAAATTGGAACTATGACAGCTTTTTCTAACGCAGTAGTTTTGATACGCGAGTCGAGTGAATCATGACTTATTAAAGGCCTGTTTGGTGCCTCCAAATCGAACCCGGGGCGTAAAACGAAATGTTTTCGTTTTCCCAGAAACAAATTAATTTTTTCAAGAAAAAACTACACAGCAGTTGTGTACTTACTAAAGGCTACCTGTATGCAACAGAAGAGCGAATTTTAGTTTTTTAACTTTGCCGTGTAATGTTTGATTTTTGCACGGATTTGCTCTTAATATGTAAGGTTTTTCTGTACATAACTCAAATATTAAGTTAAACAAGATGTTGTTCGGAGTAATTTTCGTCCTGGACGTTTTCCATTTGTTTGGCTCGTGGTTCCAGATCGAAATGTATTTCTTTTTTATTGGTAGTTTCTTGGTGTTGCGGATGGTGTGATCACCAAATAACGTAAAACAAAAGATTCAAAAGACACTAAACAATACCCACACCACAACACAAAAGCTAACCAACAATGGCTTCCGCAACACCAAGAAACACCCTTTTTATTTTTTACACGTAAAAAAGGAGTGCGACTTGTCTGTATTCAATTTATTCAATTCATCCAACTTACAAATGCGATGGGTAAAGATTTAGAAATACAATTTATAATAAAAATTAGCGAAAAGAAACAACGTTTCGAAGTCATCCTGGCTTCATTTTCAAGTCAAAAGGTCACTGTTCAAATACTACTGTAGCGTCAAAACTTGCTATAGAATTCATAATTAGGTCAAAGGTGACAATGATTGAACGTACAGGTGCTGAAGAATGTTAAATAAATGTGATCATGGATTCGTTATAATTTAGTTTCTATTGTGTCCGGAGCTCATGTCGCATTTACGACTTCGGTACTTAATCAAACTCGCGGAACCTATGCCCGTCAGTTTTCATGGTCATGGCTAGCGGAATGTTTCGCGGGCGCGAACGACGTACGTCCGTATGTTGCACAGGGCTAGCTCGCGGGCGTGTATGACGTCGCAAAACATGCGCGTATGACGTCACGCAACAGCCGGGATCTTAGCAATTTTGAAACCAAAGCGAGGGTTTGTTTTTCGCGCGGTTACACGGCCGATGTTAAGGTGGCTCCTAATAGTTTAAAACTTCCCATCATGATACATCATCATATTCAATCACAGCTACACCAGTAAAGTTAAGAGAAAACGTTTAGTACAGGTTTGTAAACACTTAACCAATAAACAAATTTAGGTGGCTACGACATCAAAATTTGTTGCCATGGCAACGTCAAAAGAGGCCAAAAAGACCCCATTTTCAACCTTTTGAGGCCAATAACTGTGAAATTTTTTGATTTTTATATATTTTCGTCTTATAAACATAACAAACATTTGTGCCAATTTTGAAAAAAATCTGTACATAGGATTTAGAGATATGTCATTTTTACATAAATTTAAGGTAGCAATGAACTCTATGTATGGATTGTTAAAAAAATGGTTAAAATGTTTCTCTTGCCAATTAAACAAAAATATATCGGAAACAAAAACTTTCACCGTGTAGTTTATAAGTTATTAGCCTCAAATGGTCCAAAATAGCGTAATTTTAACCTCTTTTCGCGTTGCCATGGCAACGAATGATAACGTCATTTGGATACCACTTTGTTGACTGATAAAAGATTTACTGGTTTCAAGTAAAAGATTTTTAGCCACACCATCGGGCTAGCTGTAATGGAATGCAAAAGACGAGAGGGCTGAACAATATGGAGCCACCTTAAGTCAACTACAGTAAACACTTTTGTTGTGTTTAGCGGATCGAGAAAACTGTTTGCAAAATCGTTTTTTCTTGCATTTTTTCGCGGTTTGCTACTCAAGACAGGTTTCACATTTCTCAAACAGTGGTCAAGACCACATATGAGGCTGCGTAACTCTGCAAGTCAAGCGTTTTTGGAGGAATATAGAGCTTAGTGCTTATTTTAAAACCTGATTTCGTCTTAGGGCAATTTAAGCTAGTTGATCGTCGAAGCGTTTGTTTAGAGCTAAACTCCTTCAACCCATTGACGACCGTGCCGGCCAAAACCGGCCGTGATTTTGCAATAACACGCATTAAAATATTGATTTCAAAATAGAAAGAGAAAGCTTTAAAGAATACTCAGAAAAAGAAGAGCTTTAAGCAATAAAATCTTGCTTGTTGATGTCAATTTGTGATTGACTTTTTCGTTGTGTTCTCGTTAGTTTTGGAGAAATGTTTATAAAACGTGCTAAAATTCAGTCGGATTGACATCTTGAATTTCGCCATGTGCTCAGCCAGACAACTCCTCGATGCGCTAATGGTACGCTTTTTGCTTTTAAACATAAACTAACGGATATTTTATGTAAACAAACGAACGGCGATTTTATGTAAACAAAACAAGACTTGGATTTTATAGTTGTAAACTTCACTCGCGTCGCCTTGCGCAAAGATGTCTGTGTATTTTTTGCAATTTTAATTTTTAAATCAGTTTCTCGAGCAATTTTCGATACGCAACAAGTGTATTTTACATGTATTCAGAAATTAGTCACACTAGTGATTCTAGACCGAGAAAGTTTTTTTTACGGTCGCGTAATACTGTTTTTGAGAATTGCTAAAATTGAAAAATAGCCCGATCGTCAATCTTAATTCTAATTTTTCTTGTGCTTCCGACGACCTTTCACCTAAGTTAAGCTTATCATCATCGTTTCTGTTCAGAGAGCTGCGCTGTTAGGCTAAGCCTATCTATATATAGTATGAGCAAATTCGTGAATATGAAAGGCTCTAAATAAAGTATTTTTCACTGAAAAATTTCATAGATTTACAAATATTAAAGAATAAAGTGGCAAAATCACTGGCGATACTGTACTTACAACAATGGAAATTTCTTGGGAGCTGGGAGCTTAGTGTGACCATCTCAGAATCCTGCGATGTTTTACCATCTTAAAGCTGGCCACAAAATTCAGTGACGCTGTTTGTGAAATTTTAGTTCGGGGCAACGTGATTTGGGCGAGATAAAAGCGACTGAAATTTCGTTTCTAACATCATAACTGATAAATCATAAAATTCAGCTGAAATCCCATGGAAGACAAATTTGAGCAGAACGCAGCTCTTACAAGGTCTTCTCTGATTTGCTGAGAAAACAATAGAACAAACAACACAACAATGGACCCTAGCCATGAAAACAATAGGGCTGCGTGATACCCAGGTCCAATGAAATTAGAGGTTGTTGAGAGCTGCGTGGTATCTGCCAAATTTGACAATTTTAAATACCCGGTTTCGATTGCGAAACAATCACGCGTCACAAACTCTGCGCAGGAATAAGCAATTCACTCCGCATTTAGGCCAGTTTGAACATTTACCGTACTGTATCTTAAAATCCAATTGAACTCCGTAGTTCGGTTTTAACCCTCGGACGTACACACAAACTTATATCCCCACCGTGGTACAAGGATAAACGAACAGCTACTGAAAACGGCATGTGCTAATCTTAAATGGTCTTGAAAATATGGGAGAAGGATCGAACGGTTATTGTTATTTGTTCAGCGAAAGTTCGATAAGCTGGTATATAATACTTCCTAGTTCACTTACATTTATATATCAGCTGAATAATCTCGGACAGTTTACTCGACCAGCCAGGAATGCTGTTATCTCCAATGCACTTATAATCCCCTTCTAGTTTTTCTTGACTTTTAGTATGGCGAAGAAGGGATCTTAAAGTGTCCTTTCCTACCAGCTCTTCTGAGAGGTAAAAACCTTCAGATCCATTGATGATTTGTTTGTCATCCGGCTTGTACCAAACTACACGAGGACGAGGCCATCCTTTCACGGAAAATACCAAATTGATGTGTTTGTCTGGATATATCGAAACTGGGGAACTCGTTTTAAAAACGTTCTCAACTGCACCTAAGAGTAAAAAGATTATGAAGTCACATTCATGTGAGTGTATTCACTTCTGTCGCCACACTGTTGTAATAAGTTGGAAGGTTGGGTGGGCGTGCACCGTTACTTTGGAACTCGTTGCCAGATGACATTAGGAACTGTACTACAGTGAACAGTTTTAGTAAAGCTAAATACTTTTCTTTTTTCTTAAGCCTTTGATAATGTTCAGTTTTATTTTTACTGTGATCAAATGTTACTTTCTTTTTTAATCACAATATTGTAAGACACTATTGTTATTATTACTATTATTATTATTATTACTATAGTTATTGAAAATTATAATTATTGCTATAAAGTTTTTTCTTATTATTATTACTATTATTATTACCATTATTGCAGCGGCGCCGGTTTAAATGCATTAATCGAGGTTAAAACCACATTTGCCACATGTAGTCCATACAGCCATGAAAAGGTTTTTATTGAATTCAATGAAATTTACTTACGTGTAAAGTTTATACAACGACATGAATTTTTTTCAGTTGTTGAATTCATTTGCTGCAAAACCAGACCATCATTTGCATTAATTCTTTGCTTAACTTGTTCCCAGGTCATGCCTCGTGCTATTCCTCCATTCATGAACGAGCAGTTGAGAGTTACGTTAGAGACTGGATTCACCGTCATCTGATTGGTGTACCGACACGCACGTGACTGGGAACAAGAACCTCTTATTTCACAATCTGGGATACTCGCGGACGCATCTGTTGAGTATAAAATAATACAATAAAAACTGAAGAAAGAAAGTAAGAAAGAAAGAAAGAGATTAAAGAGACTGAAGTTCTTGGTTTGCTTCAAACATTTCTACACACCAAACGGACCTCCACACATGTACAGTAGTTTGGTTCTCACTGCTACGGAGCAGTACTTTCCTGTGGTACTGTTTATTTATACTACAAGGTGGTTCGAAAATTAGTCCGTGGGTGTTAGTTAAAATTAGTCGAAAATTAGTCCCAAAGTGCGACCATTCAGAAAATGAAAGCTGCAGAGTATGATGCGTAGTATTTTCTTTTAGTGCTGGTTTGTTTCCCAACAACATTTTTTTGCGAAATAACGTTTGGTGACTTTTGGTTGTTTCGATGTTGCTCGTTTTTGAGTGCTGGAAAGTAACGATAAAATTATGTGAACGTTTTATGGAATTGTTTTGTAAAAAAACATACATAAATAAATACAAATATGACTATTTAAAATTTGCAAGAAATGCCGTTGTGAGAATGTTAGTTTTAGTTTACGACTTGTTGCTGTTTACATTACAAACCAATTTATATGAAGGATTAGTTTAAATTTCGAACGACGTTTGTTCTTTTTTCTCGTCGGTTTCAAAAGCGGCGAAAAAAACTTATGTCGTTTTTAAAAATAGTATTTCCTCCTTCGCTGAATGTTGATAAATGTCTGGTCTTTTTGGGAAGCTTGCTTTTACTGGCTTGATTGTTGTTAATTGCTGCGAGCCCTTAGGCGAGCAGCACACTAATCGTGACAGGCTCCCTGTGTTTCATTTGACCGAGTGAGATCTGGGCCCTTTATATACGGCGCAACAGGTCGTTTAGAGGATTTCGTGGACTTTTTCGTGGACTTTTTCGTGGACTATGATTTTGAGTGAGGATGCAGTATGTATGATCAGCGGCAGTAGTTGTAGAATTCTGCGTGGTCAGGCTAGGCCTGAACATGTACAACTGTATTAGTAAGTGTAAAATAAACTGTATTAGCGCACGCTAAAATAGCGCGATCTGATATAGCAAGTAAAATTGTCATTTTGAGAGAAAACGATGATTGGTTTCGAACAACTGTATTAGCAAGTGTAAAACAACTGTATTGGCGCGCGCTAAAATTGCGAATTAATCTCGCGATCATATGGCGAGTAAAATTGTCATTTTGAGAGAAAACGATGATTGGTTTTCAGTTGAACAACTGTATTTGCAACTGAAAAAGCAATTGTATTAGCGCGCGTTAAAATTGCGAATTATTATTAGCAACTGTAAAACAACTGTATTAGCGCGCGCTAAAATTGCGAATTAATCTCGCGATCATATGGCGAGTAAAATTGTCATTTTGAGAGAAAACGATGATTGGTTTTCAGTTGAACAACTGTATTTGCAACTGAAAAAGCAATTGTATTAGCGCGCGTTAAAATTGCGAATTAATCTCGCGATCATGCATATGGCGAGTAAAATTGTCATTTTGAGAGCAAACGATGATTGGTTTTTAACAACTGTATTAGCAACTGTAGAAACAACTGTATTAGCTCGCGCTAAAATTGCGAATTAATTTTGCGATCATAGTCATTTTGAAAGAAAACGATGAATATTATCGAGTTTCTAAACGTGAAACGTAGTCAAAGTTATCATGTCAAACACAATTTTATCAACCGCTGGAAGTAGTCATCAAGGTGATGAACGATTTAGTGACATTTCGAGGGGAAGACAATGTTCTTTTATAAGTTTTTCAGCCCTGTTATGTGCAAAGTCATGTCCAGTTCAGCGATGGACAACTGGTACAGTCGACCAAATTTTGATTGAAGGAGACAGGATGTACTTGGATGCACTTGAAAGACAAAGCATCCCAGATACAGAGACGATGTCCCTGACCTATCTGCCTGATCGAGGTCGCTGGACCATTACATCGCCCGTTGACGAGGCAAACAATTCGGAACAATGGCCCGTCGAGGCCACAGAACCGCCCTTTGAGGCAAACAATTCAAAACAATCGCCCGTTGAGGCACAAATCATTAACGAATTACCTATTATAGTGACAAATACTGATCTACCCAATGTGGTAGAGCCCGTTGAGGCAGAAATCAATACAAATGACAGCCCATTGTGGTTGGTAGATTATAAAGAATTTTACCAGGGAAGAGTCAATCGTGACGAACATGAAACTGACGAGAGTCCTTACTTCACTTTACGTTCAGCCTTGATGAATGCTTTCACTGACAATAACTATGCATTTATAGTATCAGAAGGATATATTATGGCTTTGATAAACACTGTAGATTGTATTTATGTCTTTGATTCTCATGCACGTAACTGTTTTGGTATGCCTGATCCAAATGGCACTGCTGTTGTCATGAAATGTGGCGATATTGGTAAATTAGAGCAATATTTATGCTGTCTCTCACTTCAATTGAATAGTGAAATATTTGAGGTTGTACCAGTTGAGTTTTACACTGAGCATAATAAAACTGACATTCAAAAACAAAAAAGGCTTCAAAAAGCTAGAGAGTATATTAGAAGACTTGACTTTAATTTGACTTGTTTTACATCACTCGCGAGTTTAACACTGCATGGTTCTTACATCAAGGATGAACCAGGAATTTATGTTGGATTTCAAAAACTTGATATGTAATTATCTTAATTTCATATTTTTTTATATCATCTTAGTCGTTGATGTTACTTATTAATACTCCAACAGAGTTACTTGATCCATTTATTGATGAAGCCATTATCACAGATTGACAGATATCTAATTATCTTCGTATTTTTATATCATATGTTAGTCATGCATTTATATCACTCATGATGACGGAATAATATGACTATAAAATAAAAAAAAAAACTTTACCTTTCAATGTGAGCTCTGAATAATTTCCTGCTAATACACGTTTCCGATTTTCCTTGTCGGCGCTCCACACTTACAACAAAGCCATCTTAAAAATAGGCAGTCTATGACTGCATGTAGCTTACTGCGAATGTTATTACTTAGATTATCGTAGGATATCCTCGCCAACTATTATATCATTATAAGTATTGACACTATTTGATGAGTAACATCGCAGCACTTCACTGGCTCTCAGCTATTTCTAGTTATAAACGATATAACAGAGGTGTTCATAACTCATTAACACTCAGAAGTTTACAAATTCCCACGTTCTAAATTAAGAGGATATACTAGAGATGTTCATAAACTCATTTAACGCTTAGAAATTCACAAATGTCCCTCGTTCTAAATTAAGAGGATATAACAGATATTCTCATTAACTCAGTTCAAAGGAAGAATACTTAATATAATAGACATTAAATGACTTTCACAGGAAGAATACTTCATATAAAAGACATTAAATGACTTTCGCAGGTACCTTGGATCAGAAGACTTGACAAAGAACAAAGGAAAAAGCATTTAAGCAAACAAAATTTAAAATATTTTTGCATGCGATCTTTTTTCATGTCTGCAGTTCCAACTTGTGTTCGCGATCGACTTCCTCAATAATTTAGATCCATTGTTTTTTTATAGGATCTTATCCTATTCGGGGGCGGAGCTTATTAAATATTCATTACATGTTAAACACAATTTTTTTTCTTCTCATTTTCTAAAAAAAAAAGACAATTCTTGTTTAACGATTTTGCGATTCAGGTTTAAAACTACTTTGTCACCAATATGATATATGATAATTGCTTTACAACAACAGAATAAAATCCATAGCCTGCCTACAACAGCCATCTGGTCGTGTAATAACAGCCGAGCTAAAAAAAAAACCGTCTGTCTGAGTGAAAAAAAGGTGTTTCTTCGGGTTTTGGTCAATTAAGATGTACCAACATATTTTATTGAATAAAATTTTCTCGATATGAATTACCTTTTCGCTTAACAAATTCTCCGAAATAACATTTACCACAAAATTCAAATGACGCAAGTTGTGGGCTAAGTTGTTTTTGTAATAAGGTAACTCTCCTAACGTGGGTTATAATTTACCTAACTTATCTCAACTGTCTATCAAAAAATAGCCGTTATTTGCTTCTATCGCGCACGCAAAGATCAGGAACAGGTTGACAATTGCAAGAAGCAATGATCGTTTTGCCTTGTGTTAATGTTTTTAATATTTTTGCCGTGTTGAAACAGAGGACAATAATTCAGCTATTATCGCTGTTCAGTGAAATTCATGCAGTGAGTTGTGGCAGGTCGGGCAAATGAAGTCTTTAAAAATCTATAGAACAAATTCAATGATTATATAATTATTCAGTCGTAACTAAATAAATAGAAATGAGAAACCTTCAGAAGAGGGAACGTCGTTTTAGAGGAAATGTCGTTTGACCTAAGCACTTCTTAATTCAAAGATTTAATTTCTTACTTTAAGCATATTCACTAGTTCTCGTTCAGTGTTGAGCTGATTTTCACATGGTATCAATGGTATCATTATGGCAGTGTAAAAACAGGTTCGACATGTTTCTTCTGCCTAAGTCCATGTTTATGTCATGTTCATTTTCACTGGAGGCGAAACTTTTCTGCTAGCACGTGTGCTTGTGTCGCTGGTATATGAGGGAGAAAATGAATAACATTCCGTCCAATAGATATACCGTTCCAAGTAAAGATGAATTTCTGGTACAGCTTGTCTCGCCAAAAAGTGTTTCATTACTTTTTTGATAGTTTTAAAAAAAACATCTTAGCCGAATTCCGTTTAACTTGGCCGCGTGAAAATTTTCCCATTGCACAACGAAGGAGTGAGTTTTTTTAATATCTCTGTTGCATCTTAGTTCTGAGAAACACTGAGCTAACAAGTTGTCAAGCGCTTTTTAATCAGGAAAGGAAAATTGACTGCAGCGAGCACTGAACTCACAACTGAATCGTACGGCGTGGCACCGAATGAAAGTGCGAGGGTAGGTTACTTTTCCCTTGCAACTAAACAGTCGTTTGGTGTAATCCTAGTTGAATAAGGAATAAAGATCAGTAAGAAACACTGGTTAAATTACTGAATAGACAAGAAGACTTGTGTTCTCGCTCTAAACTCAAAACTCCAGTTAACTAACTGATTCTCGACAGATCAAACTTAAAGCATTTTTCTCTGCTTCCCTCCCAAGAACACGAACTTTGCTCGATCCCTCGAATAATATCCGCCACTAGCCACCTCCACTTCGGTAAATAGTTGATAACTATTGAAATTACACAGTTAATTCACCATCATCCAATTTCTTATTGCGGATTTTGTTAAAAGCTCAAAACAGGAACTCGTCTCATATTTTATTTACTGTTTTGGGCGAATGTTTTAACCTGTTTGCTCGAATATTTTAAAAATTGATTTTCAGATAGCCTGATGGACTGATGGTAGATATTGTTTCCGTGCCTACGTAAAGTTAGCTGGCGTTACGTGCGTAAATAAAACAGCAGAACTGTTCAAATACTGAACATTGGAAAATGTGCGTCCGCATAAATGTAAGACTAGTATAATTTAAGATTATGTGTGCGTTTGGAATTGAGATGTTTGGGGATGTGACACGTTGTGTTTTGTCCTATTTATACGAACGACAGTATGGCATGAATTGGGAGGAAGTTGATCGCGGGTATATGGACATTAATGACGAATGAGACCACATTTTTTGACCTAAACAATAATTAGACGGTCCAGAACGTAACCCCCCAAAAATGCTGTTTTTCTTCGCATAAAAAAATAAAGTAAAAATATAAAAAAACATCACTTAAGTTTAAATTTGTAAATGGAATCGGTACAATTGTTTGGCACAAAATCGAGAACTTTATAGTACGGTTTTTAGGCCTACTCTGCGACCCAAAGTGGCCTAAAGTCGCCTTAAGTCGCCTTAAGTCGCTTAATCCCTAACAACCTTAATTAACCCAATATGATAAACTTTGCTATTTCTGGACTGACTTTGTTACAAAAATCATCAGGTGTGTCCTTGCGGTGTTGTTCCAAACCTTCCATTACAATAGGGACCGTCAGATCAGAGTACAAGTACAAGATTGACCGACTTTCGAATTTCAAACCAGTCATATTCCCAGAGCCCTCGCTTCTCCCTGATGTCGACCAGTAGAGAAGGAGGCTCTAGAAACAAGATTGGTGTTACATTTGATAATCTAAAGCATGAGCACTACTGACACTCTATCTCATACTCTGATCTGCAGGTCCCTAATATGAAAAGTACTACAGGTGGCAAATCTATATTTAGCATACAGGGAGTAGCCCCTAATTCTCTTTTCTACGAAACAATTTACCCATCCCATCCCATCCCACCCATCCCACCCATCCCACCCATCCCATCCCATCCCATCCCATCCCATCCCATCCCATCCCATCCCATCCCATCCCATCCCATCCCATCCCATCCCACCCACTCACCACCCCCCCAACGGTTACAAGTAATAGCATCAGACTCCTCTGCATAAAATAGCTGATTACAAACGTATTTAATACTATTACACATACAGATTACAAGAATAAAAGATGTAATCACCAATATTAACCTTGTCACGTTTTTTAACAACTACTCCATAGTGTTACATTCAGAAATAAATGGACCCAAGTACGCCAGTAAGTCCAGTTTTAAAATACATCCAGGTTTTTAGTAAGCTTAAACTTTTTTTTTTCAAACTTAACTTTTATTTTAACCACACAAAATACAAAAACATAATAATATACATAAAGTGTGTAAACATTCTGCAAGTTACATGACTGTAAACTCAAAACTGTAACGCAATAAAGGTGCGTTTATGTGTGTTGAGTAAATCGTAAGCTTACCCATTATAAAAAGGTGAAGAAAAAGTGATCATCTCGTCTAGTTCGTCCACCAACAACTTCTACACATTCCATAGCATCCTCAGATATAAGCTTATTAAGTCAAAGACCACACATCCAGCCAAATCGATACAGATTAATTAAAGTTAGAGAGCCGAGCAAGTACAAAATTCCCTGTTGTTCTTGCAAGGCAAGACTCTTCTTGTAAAACAACGCCTTATTACTTTAAAGTTGTTCCGCTGTTGGCGGAAAAGCAAGAAAACGAGACTCGCCATTCGAAGCAAGATGGCTGCCAAGGGCCAAGAAACTGTTTTGATCACGTGACTTGGAAGCTAAGCACGTGCGCGTCTTCTGCTCATCGCGTGATCTAGAAACACGCTGGTCTGGCTAAAGTCACGCAATTCAAGCCAAAAATTGAATTATGCACATTATTTGTCTCATTTAGATAAAATAACAAATCACATTCAGTGGAGCCCTACCTTGAAACCATCCCTTTTATACCACCACCTTGTCATGACATTCACTTTTTTGTTGATCATACAAAAGATGATCTCCGGTCATTTTCTTACCTATGAAAAAGAGACTCATCAATTTCACCACTCTGTTAACGGACCACATTTTTATGGCACATGATGATATTAATGGCTTCCCATTGTTGGTGCGCATGGTTTTTTTTTCTCTACATAATTAATACACAAAACATCTGATGTGCTCTATCCGCCACATGTGACTGCTAATTAAAGGGATAGTATCACGAGGTTCCACGCGCGGCACTGTTCACTATTCTTGCACCGGAATTTTGGACATATCACTGTTAAAAGTGATTATTTTCTTTCTTCTGGCTATCAAAACGGATTTTTTGATTCAACAAATACCTCCACTTCTCGACGGCCTTTTTGAATTTGCGGAATCAAACTTGAAAAGTGGGCCGACGTTTTCAAGTTTCGACCTCGTGATACTATCCCTTTAAAGAGCTGGCGAACAACTTTGTCACATTTTTTAACAAGATCAATGACATCCAACGACATCTTGCTCAGCGTTGTTCAAATAACACTGCCTGCTTTTAAGAAGTACAGAATTCATCTTGCAGTCTGGAATCGGTTTCATTGTATCTCGATGGATGATCTGTTGCCTGTTTTGTCGTTTTGATCTCTGATCAAAGTAGTTAATTATTTGCTCGATCGATTGCATCGACCTTTAGATCTCATGTTTCATCACCTCGTGGTCAGTCTCGCTTGTCTAGCTTCGTTGTAATTTTGCACCCATCCCTCCCTCCTAGGGTTTGATTCTCATTAAACAACGATTTTAGCCCAAACGTGTGTGTTTATTGATTGATATGTGAATAATTATTCGTTCAATTGCTAAGAAATCCTGCGACTAAGATCCTGTTCCAGCCCGATTGTTATTGAAATGTCTTGACGCTTTAGCTCCTGTTATAATAAAAATCGTCAATATCTCACTTGAATCTGGCCTACTACCATCTTTTCTCAAACCACTGCTGAAGAAGCCAAATCTTGACTACAAGGAATACAAGAATTTTCGACCAATTTCTAATTTTTTGTCCAAGGTTATTGAAAATGTCGTCTCACTACAATTGGCTTCTTAACTTGAAGATAATCAACTTCATGAACAATTTCAGTCTGCTTACAATAAATTTCATAGTACTGAGACTGTTCTTATCAAGGTTCATAATGATATTATTACTGCTATTGATAATGATCAGTCTGTTATCCTTGTTCTATTGGATTTATCTGCAGCGTTTGATACAGTGGATCATAACATTTGGCTAATGAAGCTGTTCACGCGCTTTGGCATCACTGGTTTGGCTTTACAGTGGCTTACGTCCTATCTTCTATGGTAAGAGATCTAGGGGACGTCCAGCCAAGACCTATATTGACCAGCTAGAGGATGATTCAGGACTAGCGAGAGAGGCGCTCCCCGAAGTGATGGAGGACACCAATGGTTGGAGGAGGGTCATTTCTGGAATCCGAGTGCGCTCGACATGATGATGATGATGATGACGTCCTATCTACTGACCGCACTCAATTTGTCAAAGTTAGTGGCGCTACATCGCATCCGTTGAAACTTACAAAAGGTGTTCTACAAGGGTCAGTACTGGGTCCGCTATTATATTCCTTATATCGTCACCTCTCGGGGATATTGCTAGGCAGCATAATGTGAACTTTCATCAGTTACAGTTGTTTCAAAACATGTTGTCCTGATGAGATGGAGTCCAGCAAATCTAGAATTGAGATTTGTGTCTGTGATGTTGATTTATGGATGCTCCACAATGGGTTCAAGTTAAATAGGGATAAAACTGAACTACTGGTACTCTCTTCGTCCTACCGTCCAAAAGCATACATAACTTCGCCGTTGTAGATGAGTCGTTGACTGTTTATCTACTGCAAGGAATATTGGTGTTTTATTCGACGACTCCTTAACGATAATACCTCATATTAATGCAATATGCAAAACAGCATTTTTTCATTTAAGAAAGTTTCTCATTGTTGACACTGCTAAGATTATTTTTCATTCATTTGTAACTTCAAAGATGGACTATTGTAACTCTCTACTGTATGGATTACCGAAATTAAATATCTTCTTCATAGATTTCAGCGAATACTAAACTGCGCTGCAAGACTTGTTTATCAGTCAAACAGATATGACCATATCACACCACTGCTTTTGGAGCTTTATTGGTTACCAATTGAACAGCGTATTATCTTTAAGATTCTCCTAATCAATATCCGGACCCAAGTGGTTGCAAATCCATCTACTATAGAGCTTGACTGATTCGGAAACTTCGGATTGCAAGTCGAGTGCCCTTATCCACGCTCAGCCCCTGACACTGCTTCCCAAAAAGGCCAACGCACAGCAGGGGCGGATCGGCCGCTAGAGTGGTTGAGGGGGTTGCTTGTGAGTTGCATGTGAGTGTGTGTGTGTGTGGCGTATTTCGACAATATCCTCAGGAACTGAAATCAGCACGTTAATATTGTTATGAAGTGAAATTTTTGTTATTTTAGTGTTCGTAATTCGCATGTTTAGATCACGTTGTAAATTTAGTAACCTTGACCGTGCTGATCATGCGATCAACACAGGTGGGCACAGTTAAGAACGTTGCCAATAGGAATTGGGATTTTGAGACAACTTCCCTTGTTTAACAAAAATATCGAGATCACCACCGTGATTTGCTTTTTGTCTAGTTCAGTAAAACAGAAGATAAGGTCTAGCTGAGTAGTAGTGCACCTCTGATTTCATTAAGGGGGACATTGGGGTTCGCGGTATTGGTCCATTTTTCGTGCGGTATTTTGGTAAATTTTATTTTTGAACTCGGTATTTCGGTATTGTCTGAGACTGCGGTATGCGGTATTTGATTATTTCGGACTGCAGTTTTCGGTGAAACACGTTTTGCTGATGATTTGCTGACCTTTGCTTTCATTTCCCAAATAGTGTTATGAAATAACACTCCTAGAGATCCCTAGATGACGTGTGCGAAAACTACATGTAAGACCTTTCTATTTTCTTTATTTTTACACGAGGATTTTAATTTTACGGCGCGTTATGTTATGTTTTGTTGATAAATTAGTCGGTTCCGTTTTTTATCTTTCTAATAACTGATAACTCGAACTAAAAGCTATAAGCACCATATTCACTCTTGTTGGATTCTCGTTTCCTTCATGTTATTTCTAAAACGGCCTTTATCAGTCTTTGATTGTGGGACTACAACGGTGAACGTTAAATGTATATTTGTAAGATGTATATCTGTGTCCTATCAAGTTTTGTGATCAACACGCTCATCTTACAAATATACAAAACGTTCGCCGTTGTTTACGTTTTTTACGTTAAAATGGGCAGTGTCCCTGCTGATATATCGTGTCCAATTGAACGCGACTTCGTAAAAATTAAACACCAGCAAGACAAACCAATTTTTCCCAATCGCAAAAATTAGTTCCCGCAAAACACGAAAAATCGCCCATCCGCAAAATTAAACGCCCGCAAAAATTTAGTGCCACACGCAATACAGATACGGTGCGTCGCAAAGAGTATGGTATTTACCGTTCTGGGCAGACAATGGGATACTATTTCAATATTTTGGCCTGAAAATGAATATGTTTTGCTTTCTTGTCTGAACTTGACCCGGGGGGGGGGGGGGGGTACTCAACAAAGTTTTGTACGGGGATGCTCCGCCCCGAGGTCCAAACCCTTACCCTTTCATATACCGTTTTTGACAGAAAAGGTACCCCTTTCATATACCTTTCATTGAAAATGGTACCCCTTTCATATACCTTTCGTTGAAAATGGCACCCCTTTCATGAGCCTTTGCGTGCGTCTGTTTGATATATTTTGAAAGCCCCTTTTTATAATACTTAAATTGCAGTTTTCCCTACCTTTTTTATGCTTCAACTCGTGTTTTCGCTACCATTTCCTATTCTTCGTGAAATCCCTACCCTTTCACATACTTCGACTCGTGAAATCCCGACCCTTTCATATACCTTCAGCCTAAAAAAGGTACCCCTTTCGGGCGGAGCACCCCCGTATAGCCCATTATAGGGAGTACCCCCCCGGGGAACTTGAATACAGTTGAACTTCCGAAAACGGCTCCACAGGTCGATCCGTTCTCTAAATATCAAGAGTGAAATTAACCGCGTAAACGGTTAAAAGAAGCTCCCGCGGAGCCAAGTTTAATTTTCAACGTGACAATTAGTTTATACGAATTTATTCTCTGCTGGCAAAATTTGGTGTCCGTTGTCCGTATTACAGGGGGTTTGTATTGAGATCAGAGGTTATATAACTAAGAGATTTTACCCGATTTTACCCGAATGTTTATAGAGCAGTGACCGTATAAAGGAGAAATTAGACTCAAGTATAGATTTTTGCCACTGTGGCTTGAAAATTAAAAAAAAGTGAGACAAAAATAGGGGATACGTCTGAAAACGGACATAAAATTGTGCAATGTATCGCGTGACCTGTCCACTCATAACAAATTAACGAGCCAACATGGCGCTGGATAACAACTAACAGAAGTAACGTTGGTTTGCAAACGGCTCCAGCAGAAGTGGGATGAACACTCACCAAAATTGTTACTGTTTGGGTAGTCAGTAAAAAATTATACCATTTGCCGTTTTATTTCGCTGCCTGATGGTGATTTTGTAAGGAATCGAAATACTGTGATAGCACGTCTTTTTATTCTTGATGATTTTGTAAGGAATTGAAAGGAATCGATATGTACATGTAAGGAAAAATAGATCTAAATACAGCAATCTAACACCATTTATTTTGTCCTTTTCATTACCTAAATATTATTGCCAAAAAAATTCCTTCATTGTTTTAGAGCCACACTAAACAAGCGGACATTTGAGTGCCAGCATGGGGCGTAGTAGCCTCCCATGCAGACGACCTTTGGGCTCGTCACACACGTGGGAGGCTGGGGCGTAGTAAAATTGTATTATGGGCACCCAAGTGGTTTCCAGAAAAGTGAAGTCTTCCTGATTATTTTTCAGTCGTAGATGCTACAATTTTACTTGTAATTTTGTTTGATTAACCGCTTTTAATGTGCTAAACCCAAAATCATCTATCAATTTCTTGATCATGAAAAAAAAAACCCCTCATTTACATTTAGTGTCTTGAAATGATGAAGATGACGTTAAATTATACTTTCTTTTGAGGACAAGCAACATTTTTCAGAGTCTATGAGCAGTTTGATTTATTGTTTTCATAAAGGATGCAGTGTATCAGTTTCAAGCCGATAGGTTGAGACAATTACCTGATGAATAAAATCTATTTCGCAAATCAATTTAATGCTTTAAACCTCTCTACCTAAATCATCTTTTGATTGTTTACAGAGAACCTGTGATAAGGCGTCCTTGGTTTCGGAGCGAAATTCGGTGGAAGCGAGAACTTTCGCGCCGATAAAAGGGCGGCTAATCGCAGGTTATCTGTAAACAAACAAACAGGATTTGGGTAGAAGAGGTTTAGTTTACAGAAATCTCAGGCTAAAAGCCAAGTCCTGTGTGGTATCCTGTGTGGTCTTGAAAAAAGGAAATGAGACAATTTCACACTTGTGTGTGGATATATACATCACGTTATGGCTATTTGCTGCCTAAAAAATATCAGAAAAAATAATTTTGGTACGGGATTCTCGAAGTTTCCTGATGAACGTTTTTGTACAATTGATATGGTCCAGAGCTTAGACAAAAGCAGATATTTAGGCAGATTTCGTTAACCTATCTGAGGTGTTTGTATGCCTGAAAACGTTTTTTCCCGGGCAGGGGAGTCCCGTATTTATTCGATTAAGCGCCCTAGGCGCTTATTAAATTTTTGGACCTTGAGAGTGGGCGCTTATTCGAGGTGGGCGCTTAATCGAGGCTGGGCGCTTATTAAATTCTCACCATTTTCAGCAAGTAGTAAGTTTATTTTGCAACAAAACAATAAAATAATAACAAAACCAAAGCAACATTTTAACTGTTCATTGAAAGTTTCTTTAAAATACTTCGGAAAACTCGGTCTTCGAGAAAGTCCCTTAGTAGTACTGAGTCAATTTCAATCTCATTGTAGCGAACTCTCTGGTGTTGCCTCCTAGAGGGGTGGGTTGGGCGCTTATTCGAGGCTGGGCGATTATTAACTTTTCCTACCTACAGGGTGGGCGCTTATTCGAGGTGGGCGCTTATTCGGTGTTGGGCGCTTAATCGAATAAATACCTGTGCCCCATACCGGACTAGGAAGCAAGGCGGAAATCTGCCCTACGTTAATGTCCGTCCTAAAAATAAAGACACGGAGAAGATAAAGATACACACTCCTTGGTTGGTTCAACCAGAACAGGATTGAATTTTCCTTTGGAGAATTCTCAACCGAATAATTTCTTTTAAAGTAGACTGTCTTGAAGAATTGCTGGTATAGAAGACATGAAGAGCCGAGGAAAATATTTCGAACTCTGTTTCCTGAAATACTTGTTGGTTTGTTCTTTGTCAAGTCTCATCATTCAAGGTACGTTAAATGGAGTCACTTTGTGCTCATTTTCTGAAGTACAACTGTATCCGTTCATCTGCGCGCCTGCATGTCCGTATCAGTGTATCCGTTCATCTGGCTGCATGACCGTATCAGTGTAGATAGGATATTAGCGAAGACGTTTTTCGATTATATAAAATACGAACCCGAGATAGACATGCCACAAGTCGACTGCGAAGCCTCCGAGAGCGCGACAAAGTCGCGAAAAGCGAGCGACGAAGTCGCGAGACTTGCCACAAGTCGACTGCGAAGCCCCCGAGAGCGCGACAAAGTCGCGAAAAGCGAGCGACGAAGTGGCGAGTCGATTTGTTTCGTCTGTACGAAAATCGAATTTAATTTGCATATTGTTGGCGCGAAAATATGGGTGTGACGTAATGGTTCACGCATCGGGCTGGTAAAATAAACAGTTCTCAAATGACTGGATAGTCTGAATTCCACAACGAATTGTTATAAAATTAAAAGGTGACAGGATGACAGGTCCCCGAGGGCAGGCAGAGCAGAAATCCTGCTCGTCGCTAAAAGGCGTTTCAGTTTCAAATGTTGTCGTTTCTTTGATCTTAGGAAAAAATCTCTAGCTGTGATACTGACAGGAGAAATTTACGCTTTCCAGAGTCGTTTAGAATATTTAGTTAATACGCCATCGTTTGTTTGCTAGCTCTTGGCATTACAATGGAGCTTCTTCGGCTCAATTTGAAAGAGTTGCAAGATCACTGGGTAGCCGTAGGAATTATTCACTGCTTAGGATCAGTTCATTTCTCAGTCCGTGATTTAATGTGACCGCAAGCAAGTCTGCGGTTACTAGCATAACTTCTGATATAGTGTTTCTTCATCACGACTTCTTAGATCCAAGTCTTATGCGATAGTCACGGTCTATATTGGAATAGTGGCATCTTGCTGGTTAAATGGCAAGAAACCGTATACGAGAATCCCGCTGCTTGTACGCTGGATCCTTGAGGATCTGCTTCAGCCAAAAATAATTGAATATAAAACTTTATTAAAAGCAAAGCTGAAAACAGCGTTTATTTTGTTGAGTACAATATTTTAGCTGGCCAGACCAGCCTTCTTCGGGTACAAGATGTTACTGGCATCTTGCAATTGCTTTTAGCTCCTCAGAGTTTATATAATGTGTTTCTCGGAGCTAGGCAGTATCTCCATTGTCAGAAGTATGGCGTCATTACATCCGGTTTGAAATATTTGAATCTCCAGTATGATATCTGTTTTGTAATTCTGTGTTTCTATCAAGTTTCCCGAAAAATGACGTCATAACACTTAGCGCCCTCTGATTGGTCATCAATGCTGCCACACCCCCGACACACCGCCGACCTAAAAACAGGTCGGTAAAAAATGGCGCGCTGCAGGCGAGAAAAGTCCGTTCTCCGCCCGACCACCCAAAACGAGAAAACGAAAAACGGACTTTGAGAAAGTCTCGTTCTCCGCCCGACCACCCAAAACGAGAAAACGAAAAACGGACTTTGAGAAAGTCTCGTTCTCCGCCCGACCACCCAAAACGAGAAAACGAAAAACGGACTTTGAGAAAGTCTCGTTCTCCGCCCGACCACCCAAAACGAGAAAACGAAAGACGGACTTTGAGAAAGTCTAAACCCGAGAATGAAAGGTTAAAACGTCACTGAAGTAAAGGGCTTACTGTATTTTGCGAAACGAAACGAAACGAAAAGAAACAAAACGCAACGAAATGAGACTAAATGATAAAGAAACCTGTAAAATGCAGATGTTTATTTAATTTTTTTTTGGCTGATCACAAATTGAAATATAGTCTCCTACGCAGCCGTTATTAGGGCTCGTCACGCAACGCTCCTTGGTGGGGGAGGAGCGTTGAATGACGAGCCCTAATAACGGCATTCTCGACCCCAGGCCCTTCTTATTTCTTACTGCACATGCTCGTTCGTCGAGCATGTGCAGTAAGAAATAAGAAGGGCCTGGGGTCGAGAATGTAATAACGGCTGCGTAGGAGACTAATTGAAATACGACTGTTATAGTACTTAATATCTTCAGAAATCATTCTATGAAAAATGTTTACGAAAGGCGTCCACGAATGCAAAGAAACAAGTTAAATATCGTCGCGGTTGACGAAGAGCTCGTTTCGCAAAATACAGATCTGTAATTTGCGAAACGGAGCAATTATGACCACTTGGCTTTACATTTTTATTCAGAAATCATCATCGCAGCGAGGAGTATTAAAGAAAAACGTTTGCGGATACAAAGAAACAAGATATCATCGCGGCCTACGAAGACGGGTCATTTCGCAAAATACAGATGTTGGAGCTTAAAAACTATGGACTTCCGGTGTTAATTTCTCTTTTAGATTTACTAGAAATCGAAATCTGACTGTTCTAGTACTTAGCCCTGAGTTCAACTCCTCGTCCACGCTTGTAAAATAGCAAACTGGTCTGCCTCCTGCCAGTTGGGATTTGTAACATGTTATGTTCAATTTGCAATATTTGTTTCCATATTTGAGTGGCGTGCCTGTGTATTAGCTACATATAGCTTAGTGCTCCTCCACTATAAACAAAATTTACAATATTTACAATATTTACAATATTGGGGTTTGACCTGCATTCTTTGTTGATCCATGGGCGCATGAAGGCCAATCCGTCATCAAACTGATCTAAAATTTGGCGTAAAGGTAGTAGGGGTGAATAACGAAAGCAAAAGGAGCGGGTGATCCATCACAATGGAGAATTTTGTTATTAATTTTGACCTTTTTGTTTTATATATTCTGAATCGTGTAGTGTGTTCGCGTTCGAACGGTACGGGTTTGTATCAGCATAATGTGCGTTTTGTTATCTTCTTTTGCTTTCTCCGTTTTCTTTTTTGTGCCTATTATTTGTAAGTTATTAAATGTAACAGAGTGATTGATTTGTGAAAAATGGCTACGATAATTTGTTTTGCTGTTTTAGTGTTCTACGCAGTATCAGTGTTGCTTTTCATGAGTCGAACTAAATTGCAGTTTGGGTCAACCCAAATTAATTATTTTCGTCTGTTGGGTCAAACGTCGAACTTAATTCAGACGAACCAAATTCAACACGTTCTATCCGTCTGCTCCAGACGGATAGAACGTGTTGGTCGATCCAAATGCAGGCCCGTAGGCTGGTTTTTGCCTGGGTGGGTTCTTTTTCGCTTAAAGCGGACCTTTAATGTTAACAGTGTCACACAAAATTAAAATTAAACAGTTGAAGTCGACGGGGGTGTAGCCGAGCGTAACAGTCTACTACAGTGTCCAAGTCCACAGGAGTAGTGTAGTGAATGTGCAAAAGCGCAGACATGAGACATGGTTAGAGTCTTCACTGCGTAAGAACATTCCTTCGGCGTTTTCACTTTGTAAAAGTTTTTACCAATATCTACCTTGCTGGTCTCTTGATGCTGACAGACATCATAATCATTACATACAGATTCTTGACTTGTACTGGGGGGTGAGGTGTCCGTAGCAGGAGTAGTCACTGTAATGATGGCTGCATCTCATTCTGAACTGAACCATCATTTAACTCTGAAGATATCTCACTTGTTTTAGACTTTTTTGACAGAAATCTTTCTAACATTTGGCATGAAGCCGCTGCCCGTTTTCTTTCTCTTTCTTTTTGCTCGCGACGCCCCATAGTAACAAAGCAAATCAACGGCGATTTCCTAGGCCAATGCACTCGATGCTATTTAAGCACAACATGGCGACCACTCGTTTCAGGCCATTACCGTTCAAAGATGGACGTTGGGTTCCAGGCTTAGAAACAACCAAAAGCCAGCCAACGGTGTACTGAAATCAGTATTTTTCTTCACTAAACGGAGAGAACACTAAAGAACACTAAAGCATCGAGATTTGGAAGCCGCCACAGATCCCAAAATATGGGAAATTTAAGACTAACGAGCTAATTATATGGTTTCAGTAATTTTTTTATACATGCGAGACATGTTTTAAGCCGGTCAAATTAGTTGGGAGTAGGCCACCGAGGGGACCTTTCCAGGCAGTGGGGGGGTTCGTTCGAACCCCTCGAACCCCCCCAGCCTACGGGCCTGAAATGAGTCCGTCGAATTTAATTGAGACAAACGTCGAACTTCTCATGAACTTAATTCGCTAAATTTAGTTCGACTCATGAAAAGTTCGACGTTTGTCCCGGGCCTAACTCTTTGTTTTCACATTTTTTGCTGATTCGATGTTCTGTAGATGCTACATACACTGTACATTTTCGTTTGCGGTCCTTTGCCACTTAAATCCACTTTATGCTGTTTATCATGGTGTTGACTATTGTATTCGTGGGAGGATGGTTTATGTCTATCCCCGCTTTCCTTATGTACATGTAACCGGTTTGTTATCAATAATTGCATTTTGAACCTTAAGAAACGCGTGACTTTGTTTAGCGCGCGCGTGATTGACTTTCTGTTTTTCATGCAAATTTAGCCTGCATTGCAGGCGTTAATTTCGAGGACGCGCGTGCGAGTTTCTACCCCGGCCTCGCACGCGCGCGTCCTCGAAGTTTCGCTCTGAATAAACCGGCGCCTGCAATGCAGGCTAATGCAAATTTAGTTCAGTTTTTAAAACACGAAGTTCCGGTATAAAAGGCTTAGCTCCTTCCCCATTTCACACCTTTTGTGTGCGAAATGCAAATTAAGGCGTCTTTCAGTCACAAAACGTGGTTAACTTGCGCGTCTTGTAAGTATAATTTGCTTCAAAAATCTAATTAAACCAAGATTTTACTTAATCAAAAAAAAAAAAAGAAAAGAAATAAAAGTTCATAAATATGAGGGGTCATCTCCGCCAAAATCCTGTTTCAAATTCTGTTATAGTAGAACCTGTATATTTTATTACTTTACATCAAATTCTTTTCTCAAAACAGTAAAACTGAAATTGTACCAACAGAATAGAATTTAGGGAATCAGAACGGAATTTGAACCAACAAAACAGAATTTAAACATCGTAACACAACGGAACAGAAATTGGAGCGATAGAACGGAAATTGACGATGTCCCAAATTCTGTTCTGTTTTCCAACGAAGCGAGTGGAACCTGGGTAAGAATCAGTTGCACATTATAACTATGATGATTCTTCCCGCTCAAAGAAAATTTATTCCATTTTCAACATGGCTGCTTAGAGAGACGCTCCCGCGGCAAGATCAAGACCTTCCCGCGAGGTGCATCTCTTTGCTCGAAGAGGTTAAAGACCTCATCGAGGCTCATAAAAGTGGATCCGAGAACGCTGGTGAAACTTGTAGCGATAGAGAAGCTCGGCCATCGTCTTCTGTGCCACAAACGCAGGCTAATCAGGCTAATAACCAGCATACAGTTGTCCGTATTCCGCCGGCCCCTCTTCTGCAAGGCCCCCACCGGCAAAAAAAGTGCGAAGCTTTTACCAGGTTAGGTCCCGTTTTACCTTGTGTAAGATCATCACAAATAATTAAGCACTCAGACGGAAATATGGCAGATGATAAAATCAAGAAATGAGCACTGATCTAATAGCATCCATTCCGAACTTAAGAAGGAATGTGCAGGAAACGTAAGCGCTCACATTTAGAAATATCCTCAATTCAGCCAAGAGAAGAAAGTGCTAAAATTTTCAAATAATGCTTTCCAAAGAAACACACGCTTAGCTTCAAGCGGAGAGGATCGAAACTGATTTCTATTGAAGAGCCAAAAGAAAACGAGGAAATTCGATCCACACCAAGGGTATAAATGCATATTTGAAAATTATGCCGAGCAGAATGGTTTAACCGTTCTCAACGTAACAAAAATATGCGTTGCTGAAAAGGTAGCAGCTAGCAAATACAAACCCGGCAACTGACGAGATTCGAGAGGTGAACCGAAACCATGGTCTTGCCTGAATGAAATAGTGCTGATAGTGGCGTAAACGAAGCAGTCGTCAGACTGTCAAAATTGCCAACGGAGCTCCACGCAGCTATAAAGCGTAGCGAAAGGAAGCTAAAATAACAGCCTTGACTGAGGCAAACTTCAACTCTCTACAAGTTGAATAGCTTATTAAGCTACAACTCTCTCTGCTATAAAGCTTGGATCCTGAAAATTAAAATCCTGCAAAGACAAATCTAAAATAGCTGGGCCCAGCGTGACATTAATAGCAGGAAAGACATTCACGGCCAACAGATCATTTCAGATCCGGTATTTCAGAGAGAAAAGTTAGAGAAATTCAAACCTTTCCTACATAAAAACCTACATGCCAATATTAATGGTGAAAACAACACAACAACCGCCAGGCAAAAAGGGACGCTAAAATGAGGTCAAAATCTACAAATCGACAGACTTGACCTCTAGTCCGTTGCATGCGGCTTTTGAAAGGTTTTAAAACTCAGTCTACACTCTACAGTCACTAAAATCCTCCTTTACAAACGGCTAAATGTATTATAATACCCGTTCAAAACATATAGAAGGAGCAAATGGCATTAAAAACATGAGGTAAAAGTCGTGCAGGCCTGCCACCCCCATTTTACACAATCATCATAAATTATAATGTGCAGCTGATTCTTACCCAGGTTCCACTCGGTTCGTTGGAAAACAGAACAGAATTTGGGACATCGTCAATTTCCGTTCTATCGCTCCAATTTCTGTTCCGTTGTGTTACGATGTTTTAAATTCTGTTTTGTTGGTTCAAATTTCGTTTTGATTCCCTAAATTCTATTCTGTTGGTACAATTTCAGTTTTACTGTTTTGAGAAAAGAATTTTTGTAAAGTAACGAAATATACAGGTTCTACTATAACAGAATTTGAAACAGGATTTTGGCGGAGATGACCCCTCATACATAAAGACTTCTGATATAACTTTCATAAAGTTTTTCCGAATTGTGTTAGCAATGGTCTTATAGTAATGACGCATGTTTGATGTCAGTTGTTAATGCTTTAGTGATTGATTGACGACTGGAGGTGAGATTGGCCAGGCTCCTTTTATACAGGAACCTCCTGTTTAGAGAGAGAGAGAGAATCAACATAATGACTGAGGAAGCACGCGGTCCATAAAATGTTGAACTCGGGAGTTTTTGTTGTTCTTTTTCTCGTTATGTTTACTTCCCTCCACCAGTAAAGTAATGTTATAAAAACTAAAAGTGGATGATAGTTGAGAAAAGAAACTCAAAATACATAGAGTGTAGCGATGTAGCGGTTATGAGAATGTTATAGATTTTAGTGAGAGTAGAAAGCGCTTTTTATACTGTGTAGTTTATTGAGATTTAGCGGTCGATTCCTCTTGAATGTTTCGGAACCCTCTTATTAGTTTTATCCAGCTATAGTATCCACAGCTATGGTGGTCTGGTGTGTTAAGACACTGCATGGTGGCCGTTATGGTTTTGATCTCAGTAAACGTGTTTGTAAAGGGTATATATGTGTTGTGTTTTGTTTTGAAGCGAAGCGGAACTAGTCCGTGTTGGTATACTGAGAGCGGGCAAGTTAAGACAAGCCTGTTGTATCATTGTTTGAAAAGGAAAAGTCCAAATTGTGACGTCAGTGCAGAAATTCAAAGTCCAAATTGTGGCGTCAAAGTCCTTGAGGCAGCTCATTAAAAATGCGGAAATTCAAGGAAAATCCATATCGCGGAGTAAAATGCTAAACCAATGCTACTTCAGGCCGTGCCTGACGAATTGGAAAGGAAAACTGAACATAGTCCTAGTTGCGACTGTCAGCGTTGCTTGCTTGTCTTGCTTGTATTGCTTGCTTGCTTGCTAGTATTTATACAAAATTTGCTGACTATTCAGATCAGATTTTCAAAGTCAGTTCAAAGCATATGTTGAAATCGTTCTTACTTCTATCATCATTTAGCCGGCTTTAATGCAATCAGTTTGATCAAAGTTAAGTGTTCTTCGATACACTTGTAATGAGTTTGCATTTTCATATTTATCCCTTTTATTGGTTATTTTGCTTTTGATTTATTTTCGGCAGGGCCTCTCTGTAATATAGTATATTATTACACGACTAAGACAGTCAGAGGGCCAATAACTAAAATCAACCAATTAGAATGCTCGATTGCCGGTCCAATATTCTCTCAGTATTGGACCGGGCATTGTCCCGAATGATCCCGCGCGATCCTCCCGCCGGCAGGAGTCGTGTAATAAATCTCTTATTAACCAAGCTTGCTCGGGACCGTACTGGGAGAATATCGGCCCTCGGTCTTTTCTGTACGGACCTCGCTGCGCTCGGTCCGTACTGTCAAGACCTCGGGCCGATATTCTCCCAGTACGGCCCTCGCGCTTGGTCAATAAGATATATTTATTATTAAATGTAGTCGTAAATTGAATTTTTAAAAAAGCTGATTACGAAAAACCCAGATAATTGCAATCGCAACGTTCTCACTAGTGTCGGCTCAAAATTTTCTAACCTTTCAGTCTCAGTAAACGTGTTTGTAAAGGGTCTATCTGTGTGTTGTGTTTTGTTTTGAAGCGGAATTATTGTAGTCTGTGTTGGTATACTAAGAACGGGCAAGTTTGGGCAAGCCTATTGTATCATTGTTTGAAAAGGACTCGGAAATCCAAAGTCAAAATTGTGACGTCAGTCCGGGAATCCAAATTTATATGCAGGAAGTCCAAAGTTCTTCTGCATCCATTAATGCCTTCAAAATTTTCATCAACAAGGAAACCCAGGAAGACCTATTTCCTCGGCAAATGGGCACCCCACAGGAAAAATATCTCAATTCGTCAGTTACTATCTTTATCCTCTCGTACAAACCCTTCCGTCTTACATCAAGAACACTACACATCTTCTGAAAAAGCTTAAAGAAAGCGACGTCCTACCTCTTCACGCTATCCTTGTCACCTTAGATGTATCCTAATTATACACAAACATACCCACTAATAAAGGCATTAACGCATGCAGAAGAACTTTGGACGCAAGACACACGAAAGATATCCGTACAGAAGCCATTTGTGACCTCATGCCTATGATTCTGAAAATGGATCAACTTTATCTTTAATGACGAACACTTTATTAAAAAACACGGCACTGCTATGGGTACGAAAATGGCACCAGCGTACGCGAACCTTTTTATGGGTGATCTCGAGAGAAAAGCGCTAGAATAAATTTTTCTGCAAGCCACTTCAACAGTTTATTCCAAAAAAGACTTGATGACTTACAAAAAAATAATAAATGCTCCAGGGATTCCTCTTCCTCGTTACAAAATGCACATAAGGGTGTATCCACCAATTTAAACTGATAAAGTTTCTTGTTTGTAAAAATAACAAGATTTAATAACTTGTACTGGAATTCTCCCAGCTTGGTATCTAAAGTTATTTCAAAAGCCAATGACCTTTCCCAATCTACCGAAATTTCCGGGTATCTACTTAAAATTTTAGTCTTAGCAGTGGGTAGGGTTTGTTTCTGAGATCGAATTTCTTTATAAACCAACTTAGATGTAGCACATGTAAGGTCGGCTATTTTGTCCGATAACGATATTTGAAAGACAGTTTCGTCCAAAGAAGAGGGTGCACAAAAAGGGCCTGCTTTAATTGTTGAACGCCATTCCTTAGGAATAGCATCTACGATGCCCATTAAGGCAAAACAAAAGCAAGGGGGGAGTGAGGCATTTGCAATCTTCCCATTTTTGAGGAAGATACCATCCTTGGATACGATATTCACGATAACTATGATATGCTTCATTTAAGAAGTGATCAGATTTACTAGTTTTGTACCTACATTATATACGTCACTATATCTTCTTACAACTTAGTTAGATATTTTTCATGCAATCTTGTCAGATTAGCCAATAATGTACTTGTTATCTTTATTCAAATTTAAGAGCCGTTATATACACTGTATTATTTTCACTCAAACGCTGGTCCTGTAGAAGACTTGTTCTACTAGTCGAAATATTGGCCATTAAACCTGCCCTAAATTTCCGTTGTACTAGCCTTGCATTTTAAATGCCTTATCTACACTTTGAGTAACGTCTAGATCCGGAATGAAAGTTACCACTATTTATCGTAGTGTTGAGTGGTCCTCTGCATTTAAACGTTTGATACATTTCCCAACACCGGTCGTATGCTCGGATTAGATTACGATGGAGAAACGTAGCATTTAAAATTAAAAATGGCCAAGAAACAAATACAGATTAAATGTGAATCAAAGGCTCCTGTGAGCCAGCTCATGGATGAATTGGATTAGTGTAGAGATAGTTGAATAATAATAATAATCAAAGACTCTTGTGAGCCAACCCGTTAATAAGAATCACGCTAACGCTTAACGTAATATTGAGGTAAGCTTATGTTTTTATGCTGACACGGTTCGATAGCTTTTTTAAAATTAATCGTTATGACTTTTGACGAACGAAAAAAAAAACAGTATATAACTTTTATAATGTCCAGTTCGGGAAGAAAAAAAAGGGCCCAGGCAAGATTCGGACCATGGGTCCCTCGTCCGTCTCAGCACGAAAAATTTAAAGGAAACCTTAAATCAGTTGACCATCTTGGATTACATTCCTGTTTCAGATCAAATTTTATTATTTCAAGGCAGATACGCATCAAACACGTGTTCTGTTGAAAAATCCGTCTGGATCGATTTCAATGTTGCATTAAGGCCCGGTTCAAAAGTGGAACTTCGCATGTGCCGAATTTAATGCAAATGAGCAAGAACAATAGATTTTGCTCATTTGCATTAGATTCAGCACATGTGAAGTTCCACATTTGAACCGGGCCTAAAACTCCATTCTCGACCCCAGGCCTTCTTATTTCTTACTGCGCATGCTCGACGAAAACGAAGGGCTCTGGGAAACTCCGGAGTATGCTAATTAGTTCGTGGCTACATGGTCTCTAGAGCGCATGCTCTCAGTGAGGGGTCAACGTTGGTCCAATATTGGCCCCTCACTGAGCGCATGCGCTCTAGAGACCATGTAGCCACGAACTAATTAGCATACTCCGGAGTTTCCCAGAGCCCTTCGTTTTCGTCGAGCATGCGCAGTAAGAAATAAGAAGGGCCTGGGGTCGAGAATGCTAAAACTCCAAAACATGTTCCAAATGCGAAAAATCTTTAAGCTTATTGTTGTTTATTTTCGTTTACAACAAATTAGTTATTGTTATCGTTGGATGCACGCATTCGTAACATAGCATGATCCGGAAACAATTTTAAAAGATAAATCGTCGAATGGTCCAAATAATAATGAACCACGGTCGATATTTGTTAACGTCGCTTTAACAATTCGATGTCCATTTTTCACAGGTAGTGTTCTTTGGCTTATTAGCTTTCCAAGACGAAAACCCATTTTCCGGTCCCGATAGATCTTCACACTCGATCGCCTCTGCTCCATCTTATAGCATGTTATCGCATCAGGCAAAAATGTTTCTAGTACCTTCTAAAATGTGCCAAACATATGCGCACGAGACTCTTGGGACAAAACCAATACTTAGTAGGGGAGGTAGGAGAAAAATGCTTAATCCAAGTTCAATAAATAAATTAGTGAGAATCGAGTGCGTGAGTGATCGTGTGAGTGCCATTCGACTGCCTCCGAAAGCCCATGGAATGCCGGACTATGTCATCCATGAGCTAAGAAATAGATGTAAAAAAAAAGAAATAGTTTACATTTCTTCACGCTTGTTGATACCTTTGGGTTTGAGGGTTTGACCCCTTTCGATAATGGTACGCTTCTCGAGGTTTCGTATAGCGAAACTATTACTGCAAAAAGCACACTACATCATCCCTTCGGTATGGTCAGTACCTTACGCATGCGCACAGCCATATCACCCGGGCAGTGGCATGGACAGCTGTTTCGTCCTGGTTAGGACTCATCAGCATGGCATAGTAATTGTATTACTAATTGTATATATAAATTTTCTGTAAATTTCTTATTTTAGTTTTATTTTACAGGGCCCACACTGATAACAGTTTGGCTACCCTGTTTAAATATTTGTTTTTTGTTTTGTTTTTTTTTTTGTTTTTTTTTATTATTGCCACACACAAAAAGCACTACTTACAATACCTTACAATACAGTTTCTTACATTACTTGGGTTACAGTTACTCATACTACAAACAATACGCTGACTTACTTACAATAGGATTACTTACGATACATTACGCACACGCACACGTGTATAGCCCTTCGTACAGTGTCATCACGCTATCTCAATATGGTATATAATTTACTTGAAGAATCATTTGTGTATCACCCCCATGATTTTCTAAAGAGTTGCACCTAGAACTGCTCCAGTTTTGAGGCTGTTATAACCTGCCAGGAAGCTTGAGAAATGTTCTATTTCAGGAGTCAAGTTGCATTCACAAAGGCAAGTAAACCAAACAGACTGGCTTGTAAAAAATTAATGGATTCCAAAAAACAAAACCCCACTAAGACTCAAGAAAAATGGAATGTAGATTGTGCCTCTGAAGCTCACGAGCCAATAGACTGGAGAGCGGCGTACCAGTTACCTTTCCAGTGTATACAATCTACAAAAATAATTGTTTTCCAATTTAAACTACTGCATAGACGATTAGCGACTAATGATTTTCTAAAAAAAGTAGGAATAAAAGATAATGATCTCTGTAGTTTCTGCCAAATCGAGAAAGAAAGTCTAATCCATCTTTTTTTTTCGTGTAGAGTCGTCTCTGATTTCTGGAAAAATTTCAAGGAACTACTTATAAGCCAAAAACTTGTACTGAGAACATACAACATCTCCTTAACTACAATTTTGGGCCTTAAGCCATGTACCTCAAAGAATAAACAAAAACTTAACTTCAACTTTTTGGTGGCCAGATATTATATATGGACTTGTAGAACACGCAACTTAAATGTTTGTTGTTATTATTATTATTATTATTATTATTATTATTATTATAATCATAGCCAGGCAGGGTCTCACATAAGATCATCTACTTGCGCATGCGTAAGGTAATGGCCATACCGAGGGGAAGTAAATAATAATAATAATAATAATAATAATAATAACTTTATTCAAGTGTCAATAAAAACTGATAGCAGTTAAAACCACTAATTGGTGACACTATCTAAAATTCTAAAATATCAATTACAATTTACTTAAAATATTCTACACTATAACAATAACATAAATTCCAAGATATCTAAAATATAAATTACAATTTACTTAAAATATTCTTTACTATAAAATTCAATTAAGTTCAAGAACTACATAGCGTGCACTTTTTGCATATTATTTTTAAAATATTCTTTACAGTAAAATTCAATTAAGTTCAAGAACTATATAGCGTGCAGTTTTTGCATATTTTTTTTTAAAATATTCTTTACAGTAAAATTCAATTAAGTTCAAGAACTACATATCGTGCAGTTTTTGCGTCTCGAGATGATTGTATGTGTTCTAATGGAGTCCATTGTTTTGATTTATTTTTCAAACTAAACTTTCGTCTAGCATCGAGGAGAAAGACAACTGTAGGAAACAAGAAAAATAACAGCAATCTGAATTATGTTGTGTGCACCACCTTTTTTAAAGTTAAGGTGGCTCCGTTGTTATCTCGGGCGCACTCGTCTATGGTTTTGGAGCATTTTATGATATTTACAGAACTGGTGAATACTTTTTAACGGTTCGTACGATTTGCAATCGGCTTATAATTCAGATTTAGCAAGCATTGGGAAGGCTTCTCCCAGAAATTTGGGTTTCGTAGATTGTTTTGTCAAAGAGCATAAAGTATTTAAAATTTTAAGAGAATTTTAGGGGTAAATTTTGATGGCGTTAATTCTTCCGCATTTCTGCTCCAACGATTTTGCTGAAACTTGGTAAGTGTATGTATTAAGTCAATGTAAGCTGATTCCAGAAATTTAACACAAATATAACAGCAAAATTTTTCACAGAGTGCGATTTTGTTCAAAAAGTGGGGTTCATTTAAGCCCGATTATCACTAAATATATTTTTTCCCATCAAAATCGAATTCTATCATATTATTGCTAAATAATAGCTGTAGGTTTTCGCAAAGTTTTAGAAGCATCGCTTTAGAGCCGGAAAAGTTATGGGACAAAGTTTGTCATAGACGAGTGCGCCCGAAATAACAACAGAGCCACCTTAAAAGTCTCTTTGCCAAGCTGCGATTCACATATTATCGAATGGCCCTTTCCGTGTTGACCATATTTCACCCTTGCCTCTTATCACGGCCCGGCTCAGAAAGTTATTTAAGCCGATTTTGACAGTATGACTTTTCGCATGCATTCAGTGCTTAACGATCAACTTACCACATGAATAGCTTCGTGTAAATCAAACCTACGACTGTCTTAGCGGTGCGTCGCAAACGGCATGAACAATGTCGACGATTTTGAAACATGCGATTCAAGTCACGTAATGACATAATACATACATACATACATACATACATACATACATACATACATACATACTTTATTACCTTTCCCCAAGGGGGCTTTTCAAAGATAATTAAAACTTACTAACAAGAGTAATCGCAAATATAACTAATTACAATAATCATAAATATAAATCGTATTTACAAAAGATTAATTGAATTAATTAAGTTAAGTTTCTAAAAATTCTTTAAGGAGGCTCGAAAGGGTTTCTTACAGTTTATGTACATGTCAGAACAACTACACATTAAAATTTTATGGTTTTAGTCTCTGAAACAAATTGTAGATAAGCTTATGACATGGTTATTAAAGTTTCCTTCAAGACCATTTATGACGTCATATCTGTTGTCATGGTAACTATAACCCTCCAAGGAGATACCCCTCAAAAGTCAGTTTTTTAAATCTACCTTTAAAACTAACTCGGTGACCTATGTTTTTTATAAGCGTTTTTAAAAGTTTGCAATATTCCTCACCTCCTGTGTAAATTTGAAAAAAATCTGTATTGTGGAAATCGAGATAAATCGAAAAAGGCCTTTTAAAGATTTAAAAAAATTCCACTGTACAGTTTTTTCCAAAATGTCTCAAATGTTAGATAAAGTTGAATGCAACTTGCATGAAAAATTTCAACATAGGTCACCGAGCAAAGTTTTGAGATAAAGGGGAATATTTTATGCACGATTTATTTCCGGTTCGCTCGATTTTACGCAGTATTTTTATTTCCGGTGAGCTGCGCGCGCTACTTTTTGATAGGAAAATCAGCTGACGTATGCGTCAAAGCATGACGAGTGCACGTCGCGCGCGCACGCAGCTGAAAACCCTTTCGAGCCTCCTTAAGAAGCTTGCGCTTTAAAACTTTCTTAAAAACCGAGACAGATTTACTAAATTTTAAAATAGGGTCTAAAGAGTTCCAAATGTTAACAGTCCGATAATAAAATGTCCTCTGGCCAGAAGCAGTTCTAGATAAAGGAATGTTTAATTGTCGAGAATTTCTAGTTGAACGGTTACTAATATTTTCACGCTTAATAAATTTAGATATCAAGTAGTCGGGGGCACAGCCTGTCATACACTTAAAGGCCAGGGTGGCACTCCGATAATAAAGCTGGCTTGATACTGGCAGCCAATTTAACATTTTTAGTGCGGGGGTGACATGGTCATAATACGTTAAATTTGTCGACCTTTACAGCACTGTCTCGTGCATTGTAGTCAGAAGAATGTTATTTTTTCAAACTCGTATTTTCAAACGCGTATGGTTCACCATTCAAATCCGAAAAAAGGTGAAAAACACGCACTTTTATTCAAAAATGGCTTGACCTCATGCTACTTATGACGTCATATCTCGTTCCATAGCAACCGGTTGTCGCCAAACTTATACCAAAATGTGTCTCAAGGATAAACGAACAGCTGCTATCATAAATGGTCTTGAAAAAATCGGAGAAAAGCCTTAAGGGGGGGGGGGGGGGGGGGGGGGGGGGTGGCATCCGGGCATCCGAGGTTTAAAACATCATCATTTAAGATAAATAAGTAAGATAAGAAATTGAACCTTGAATTTTATTTTCGGAATACAACACAAAATACAATTTTATCTGCTGTCTATCTTGAAAGCACTTAAAAGAATGTTCTAGAATATTTGCGTCACCTAAAATCTCCGCCCCTTTCGAGTATAAGACATGCAATATTTCGGAAATATTTTACCTGTTTACGTCTAATAGATAGCCTGTGACGTGCTAAGATAAGGTAAATATGATGGGTTGTGAAAGAAAGAGAATGTAATGATAGATTTGTAGGCCCTAGAAACAGCATTATTTTCGTCTATTGCTAAGCTGGTGTTAATATGTTAAAATGTTTAAAGGAAAACTTTTTTATCTCCTTTTTTACACCACAGATGTATCATCCGCGAGAATCCCAAACTGTGAAATAAGGGCTTCTTGCTCCCAGTTACATGAGTGTCAAGACACCAATCAGATGACAGTAGCTCCAGACTCTAAGGTGACTCTCGACTGCTCGATCATGAATGGAGGAGTAGCACTAGGTATGACCTGGTACCAAGTGAAACAAAGAGTGAATGCCAATGGTGGATTGGTTCTGCAGATAATGAATTCAAACTCCGGAATGAATTCATGTCGTTGCACTCGTATAACATTCACACGTAAGTAGCTAATTCCCCGTTTAGCTTGAAATTGTTTTTAAAGAGAAGAAATGTTATAAGCTTGGAAAACATGTATAAATAAAATTCGGATTGTGATAGAAAGAACATGCTTCAATAACAATCCTACCTTCTTCAATTGCTGAGGTCTAATAGTACTACCTCCCTGAAATAATTCTTACTCGTAGAGTCACGCCCACAAATGTTCCTACGATCACCTTTGTGATCACCACTGTTCTCCCTTCTTCTTTCTTCAGTTAATCAAGAGTACAGCTGAAAAGAACAATCTTTTGGTGGTTTTGCTAGTTTTTGAAAAAAAAAAACATTAAATATTTGACCAAGTACTTTTGCTTATACACAAAATGCTTTTAAAACACAGAGAGAAAAATGTCAAGTGATTCCTGAAGGTAGGACAAAACACAATTAGTTTTTAACAACATCTGAAGCTCTCGTAAGTGACCACTTTGGGGATTTGCAAAACCTGGTGGTAACTAGAGCTGATCACTTATGAGAGCTTTCAATATCAGACCTTTAATTGAATTACTGTGCGGTAAAATGAAGCTTAATCTTTTTTCTCTTAGGTGCAGTAGAGAAAGTTTATAAAACGAGTTCCCCAGTTTCGATATATCCAGGCAAAGACATTTATTTGGAATTTTCGGTCAAAGGATGGCCTCGTCCTCTTGTAGTTTGGTACAAGCCGGATGGCAAACAAATCATCAATGGATCTGAAGGTTTTTATCTCTCAGAGGAGCTGGTAGGAGCAGACACTTTGAAATCCATTCTTCGCAATCCTAAAAGTCAGGAAAAATTAGAAGGGGATTATGAGTGCGTTGGTGAGAATGGCATTCACCCTGGCTGGTCAAGTAAACTGTCCAACATAATCGAGCTGATATATAAATGTAAGTGGTCTGATTACTTAAGCCGGAAGTAACACAAGCATTAAACAGCGGTAAACAAATCATGGGAAAAAATGAGCCAGAAATCCAACTACGCGTGCAATTTTCAATGCCAACTGTTACATACATACTTATATATTTTTTTATTCGTCCCAAAAGGACTTTTCATAATAAAGAGTAAATTAAGTAGGTAATTAACAAGTAAATAGGTAACTAATTGGTAATTAATTAATTAATTAAAAAACAAAACAAAGAAAAAGGCAATTAAGTCTCTAAGAAAATTGAGATTAGGCTCCTCTTTAGGCAACGTTTGACGTCCTTTAGTGTCGGTTTCAACTTAAGAGTCCAATGAGTTCCACTGTTGACGTGACGTTTTGGAATAATCGCTCTTGCGCATGCCCGGACAACACAGAAGTCTCTTGACTTCCCATCTGGACAAGTTAGAAACAGCTTTGTGGGATATATAGTTTAGATTTTTAAATTTTTATGACGTCATGTGCAAACCAAGAATATACAACATGAGCGGCCGTGTTGAATCAGATTTACAATCACCAGCCGAAGGCGAGTGATTAAAGATCTGATACAACACGGACGCGAATTTTGAAGACTACTTATGAAATGAAAATGAAATGCTAATTATTTACAACCACAATATTAATCCACCAGTAGCTTGAGAGTTTAAAATGCCAGGCAGCCAGTTAAAAGAAAATATATTTTACATGTTCAGGTCGGGCACACAAACAAACAAACAAAGACACACACAAAAGTAGGAGTAAACAGATTTAAGCTTCCAACTATCAGTAAACTAATATTAAAAATAGTTGGTAAAAATAAATAAATTTTCATTTCTTTATATTTTCCTCGTGCATGAATAATTAATGAATTTTATAAATAAAATAATATTACAAAGTTAAAAAAAATTGAAAATTGAATTGTAAGTTGAACAAGTACAAGTAATTTTCGTTCTGTAAAGAAATGTTGTGTGATTTGTCTTCTTTCAATAGTTTTTAACACGTACTAAATACTGTAGCTCCTTAACAGTCCCAGAAATTAACATCAATAATTGATATATTATTTTAATTCAGGTCCCTGGCCTAAAAACCCCACCATTCACTCTTCAGAGGTTTCCGTGACAGCCTTCTCGAACATCAATTTAAAATGCTTGGTTGAAATTGACGCGGTTCATTGTCTAACAGATTTAAGATGGTATTTCAACAACAATTTGGTGCCATTAAAAACTGGAAAGAAGTATGAAGTACAAGAAAGAAAGACCAAAACCAAATGCAAAAAGGATTTCATCCTCACCATTGTTAACGTTACTGATGCTGATGCGGGAAAGTATAGCTGTCACTCGCTCTGCTTTTTCGTAAAAACGTTTGCTACCATTGAGTTAAAAGTAACCCATCAATCAACAGGTAAGAAACATTAAAATTTTATATTTGACAACACTGAACGTCTCTGTAAACGTTGCAGTGTTTGTAAATATGACTGCTTAACTGATTAGAGTGACTGACTGAATGATTGCTTGTCCATCATCTGGCTGACTGCTGTAATGACTAGCTTACTGACTGATTAGAGTGATTTTCCTCAGACCATGAAATAGTAAGTACACTAATAGAGGTTAGTAGATATAATTATTTCCATTGTTTTCTTTTGTGTCTATTTGACCATTAAACACTAACTACTAGAAACTGTCTCGGTCTGAGGAAAATCACTCTAACCGCATGGCTGTCTGAACGACAGAATTAGTGACCGATAGACTGACCGACAGACGGACACACTATCGTACCAGTTGGATGACTGACTGACTGTCTGACCTACACAGACTGACTTCCTGTGTGGCTGACCGACAGATGGACAGACTAACGGACTTACCGGATGAATGACTGACTGACTGTCTGACCTATAAACGGACTGAGTGCCTGTTAGGATCAGCTTATCTATATATATATATATATATATATATATATATATATATATATATATATATATATATATATTAACAATAGGGGACAAAAATAACTTTCTAGGGGAAGCAGGGGCGAGTTCGCGTACACTAAAATATGCGTGCATAAACTTGCATGCAAAACCGTGACACAAAAAATAAACAAGAAAAACGGAGCCGAAACCTTACCTCATGCTACTTCGCGCTTGAGTACAAAACGACAGTGAAAAAACGAAAGTTCGAAATTGCTAATCCGTACACTTCTCGCATTGTTACTTTGTGTAGTGTTTTATTAATACAGTTCATTGCATCCATACGTGCACTGTAGATTTTTGGCAGAAACACTGTATACGCATGGATAGTAGAAGGAGCTGGATTGGAAACTACGTGACGTCACGCGAGCAACCGAGTGGAAATCCGTGACGTCACGCCAAAAACCAAAACAAACATGTTTTTTTTGGCGCTGCTGAATGTACAAATTTCATGCGACCGGCGAATTAAACGGAAGATGGAGGTCAAAGAAGCGTTTGAAGATTGGGATTGGGATGAAAGTACGATGGTTGGGGTGGAAGGATTGCTAAAAGGTGCAAACCTGGGCACACAACAGGCGAAACACGATGCGAGCCGCGACGCGAACGGGGAAAGCTCAAGCGATGAAGACGACGAAGATAAATAGCGAAGGAGGATTCAAGTGTAGTACTTGCGGTAGGATGTATCATGTTAAAGGCTGGCTTTTGCAACATCAATCCGTATGTACTGGTATATAAAAAAAAGTCGACGAAAATTTTTAAAAATCCGAGAATGTCGCAGAATCAAGAGCGAGTTAGACAAATTTTAAGTAACATGAGATTTACAGATTTTTTTTCACGATAAATTGGAGACATTTGTTCGGGACTTTCTGATTGAAATTATAGCTACACCAGCCAATGTAGTTGAACTTAGAGGACAGCGATTTGGCCAAAGAGTTTTTCAAAGAACTAGAAAAAGGAGCAGAGCCCCAAACAAATAATGTAGCTTACATATTTCTTGACTATGTTGCGCAAAATTTGCGGACAACAACTTTTGCTAGGGAATATCTGTCTAGTTCATCGAGGAGAAGAGAGAACAGTATATTGCCGAACATTTTCACGCGTTTGGACAATCAAGCGAACTCCTATCCAAATTGGATAAAACAAGAAGGGCTCTTGACATTGAATCTGTGACCAAAGAATTACAGATTCGGGAAATGTATGCCGGTGAAACCACCAGTAAACCTCCCCTCAATTCTACAGGAAAAAAGTATCGTATCATACATTGCTGGTTACGTTGTTCGGAAGTCCAAGAACAGACTTAAACGACAACGAAAGTCAGAAACACTCGAAACAATAATTAATGGGCTGAATCATATGATACCAAGGGGTGTTGGACAGCAGACTCCAACAATGACATTTCCTAACTTAATGACACAATCTTTGACAAGGGGTGGACTTGCTCAAGTGGACCAGGCAACATTTAACTTCCTTTGTTACCTTGAGGTTTCCATCAGGCCTTTTCTCAATCAGACAAACTTTCGATCCAGTACCAGGAGTTATGACGCAGAACTACTGACCCAGTTGGTGGAAAACTCTTCCCTTCTAAAAAAGACCTGGCCTTACACTAGGCCACTTCCCATTGAAGACAGCAATCTACTTCTTAATCTTTGTGTTAACTGGGCCTACCTTAAGGTGTGCAAAGAACATAGGAAATTGAAAGACACACAAGCACTTTTAAAGGATGCAAGCAAATCTGGACCATCTGTGGATTTACATGGTGAAGACAGTATTAGGCTGGCTTTGTCTTATCAAGAGTAAATCTGTGCTAGTTTTCTTTGTATTTTATATCATTGTTTTGATTCACAAAACCCCTGAATAGGTGTTAAATCCAATGTTTTATCTCAGGTTATTGTTTCCTTCATTCTCATAACCTGTACATGTTTGATCATGTAGTGACATTGTAGCGGGGAAGTAAGATGCTGGTACAAACATGTATTGGGGCTTAACATGGTTATTAAAATTTTCTTTCTATGCACTATTTGTAATTTTCCAACCACTAATGCTTGGATACTCAAGACATTTTTGTTGAGCTTAGTGTCATTGCTATGGCAACATGCTGGTTATAAACCAGCCTTAAAAATTTGGTTTCAGAAAATTACTCAAATGTAAACACTGGTCAAAATGTAACTGAACAAAGACATTTTCCATAATTTTTTGTTTTGTAATGCTATGTGAAAATATCCCTATGTTCTGTAATAGTGTTCAGCCATTAATGTTTTGAAATTCTGTATTTTTTAAGAAATCGGCACATTTCCAAGTAGTCACTGAAACACTCACCTACTGTCATTTTTTTGGCAAACTGTGCATGCATTGCATTTATTTGGGTTCTCGATCCAAAGACAAAAATGACCCAAAAAGGTGTACAGCTATCCCACTATCCAGAGTCCTGAGAAACCTATTGTTATTTTTTAAGTGATATGTAGCTGGATTTATGTTTTTTTTAATGTCAATAATTCTTTTTAATAACTTCCTTGTAGTCAACTGGGCCCTTTAATTTTCACCTGATTTTGCCCATATTGTATAAACAAACTGGAATCCCTGTAAAAATTCCTTGTTTCGATATAGACACTCTTCTTTTATGGGATTGTAAAATGGTGTTAGATAAGTACACAGCAATTGCAGCTTGTCTACCTTATGAACAATTAATGAAGAAATTTAAAAAGATATAAACATAACAAACACAAACAAAAAAATCACAATATACATTGTACTGTACTTTTAATTCAGCATTGGACAAAACAGTAGTTTATCTGTAAAATCATGTAGTTTTTATGCTTCTTATTTGTAAGCAAATATAATTTAGGGTATTCAAAAGAATATTTAATGTACGCATTATTGTGTAAACAAATAAATGATTGCAACCAAAAAGCTATTTACAGGAAATATTATAAGAAATATTTAAATAAATTTTGCCAACAACAGCACATGTGCTTGCTGCCTTTGATCAGCACATAGAAATTTTGACAACTGAGCAAACCGGGAAAATGAAATGCCTTAAGGCATAAGAATACCTTAGGCCTAAGAATCTATGTGACATCTACGTGACATCACCTGAGCAACCAAGTGGAAATTCACGATGTCACACCAAAAACTGAAACATACATTTTTTACATGTTAATGTTACAGATTTTTGCCTATTTTCATTTGGTGTGCTGGGTTGGTACATGTATTTCTAGGCCAAAGCCACCTACATACAATGTACATCAAATGCAATAATAGCAGCAATTAATAAATAAAGTTGCATGACATGTAGATAAAAGTTTGGAAAATATGGTTACTATGAGATGCCTTAGTTACTGTCAGGAGACAATATATAAGAGGCATCACAAAATCAAATGGCCTGTTATAGAACTTGGAAGAAAACAATGAAATTATTCACACATTGGACTGACTAACTTTGCCTTCATGCAACTATCCACCATTCATGCATTTGGTGTACTTGAATGTGGTCTAATTCTTTCTTTAGTTTGAACATTTTTAAACAAGTTCAATTTTCATTTATCTCAGATTTATTACCATATTCTGAGACAATGAAAAACAAAAATCAAACTGCGGTTTAAGGATTTTCAAACCAAAGAAAAATTTGAACCACAACATATTCCATGGATGAAAGTGCTCCATAAGAAAAACAACCAATTTCTGGTGAACTTTTGTTATCTGTAAATTTGGTTCCAGATTTTGCAAATCACCAGCAGTTCTCTTGACACTTCAAACAGTTTTAACAGCATGAGACTGGGAGAACACTGAACTTATATTGCTCTGAATAAACTCTTTACAAGTGAAAGCTCTATAACCCCCCCTCTTTTGCCTTAACTTTCCAAAAAGCTTTTCAAATAGATCTTGGTTGAATTTGGTTGCAATCACATAATCAACACCTGGAATTGTGAGAGAAAACCTGACCACTTTCACAAAAGATTCCAGTGATTGTATTTTCGTTTTCTGCCAATCTTCCCCATCTTGAGAAATCGATCTGCAACATTAAATAAATAACCAGCTTACTACACTACTTACTACGCTTAGAACCCACCCTCTATTATCCATGCTCGCATACACCGCAACATATGAAAAGTAAACCGCTGTTTTCAGATGTTCAAAATACTTCCATTGCTCAAAAAACATGTCCAAGCCACAATGTAAAAGTTGAACGATCGTTTCAAACTTCGAATTTAATATTTAACACAGAGCAAATATGGAAAAAACGAATCACAAAATCACAAATTTATAAATAAAAGAAGACCAAAAACAAGCCATTTTTGGGACTCAAATTTAAGCTGTTCTCATGATAAATAACAGTTGGTCACAACATTATACACTTACCTTAGGCTTTCATCTGTGGCTTAGGCGGGTCGTTTTGGCCAGAAAAGAAAACAGAGTAGGTAAATCGTTAAAAAGGAGTACAGACATGATTAAAAACATGGAGGATTGAAGCCATCAAAGCAAAAACAATGGGAGATTGACCATACTTACGCCATTTTCGCGCCACTTTCTTCGTCACAGATTTCCACTAGGTTCCACCATCTTGGAATGAGCAATCAACCAATCGCCTTGCTCAAAATACCCCACGTGATCAATAGTTTCCAATCCAGCTCCTTCTACTATCCATGGTATACGTCATTCCCTCGGCATGTTGCAAGCTTCCGTAGGCGACTATCTTTTTGTGAATCGAATGGTCCGTTTACGACCACTTTTTCGAAATGTCCAGGTGGTCACTCACGGGAACTTCAACTTTATAAACAAAAAACATATTTAAGCTTCATTGGTATACAATACACATAACATATACCTATACATGCATAGTACATTCATATACATATAGATATAGATAAATATGGACGGTTTTGAAGGTGCTGCCTGAGCCAACGAAAGATGTCATACCAAAAGGATCACAATAATGGATTCACAGTCCGGATTCGGTGGATATAATAAAAAACTAGTTAAAAAGACCGAAAATGGACAACTTTTGGTATAAAAAAATGTAAAAATTTAGTTAAAAAACGTTTCGGTCTCTCGACCTTCATCAGTTGTACAGCCGGACAGTTACACATGAGACTTAAATACGGTTACAACAATGACTTAACATTAAACTACTGATAAATTACGTAACAAAAATAAAAGCAAAATTACAACAGTAATACAATAATAGAAGTAATAACGAGACTAGACTAAAGGAAAACCACAAGTGCCACAAATATACTAATGAGCTACGGTAACATAACAATAGAAGGTATAATTACTAAGAAAGACAATCAAAAATAGATGTAAAAAGTTATGCAATAGCGTAATACGTTTCCCATTCAGGGCTTTGAATAATCATACAAGCCAAGGTCACAACAAAATCCCTGAGCAGGGTCCTTAAACAATGAGTAATAAGTAAGAGTAATGAGTATGAGTAACAATGAGTATATATATATACAGCAGTTTGCAAAAATTTTGAACCCCCCCAAAATATATCATTATATCCAGATATATAGCATTGTTAGAGAGCAGGGATATAATGATATATTTTGGGGGGTTCAGAATTTTTGCAAACTGCTGTATATATATATATATTTCATATTTCATTTAAACATTTTTATTGGCGAAGTTTTGCAACGCTCATCGAGAGGGCTCACTTCGAAAATAGAAGTTATTTACATATACATATACATATACATATATGTACACATACATATAATATACATACACACGCATACATCATATAATATACATACACACGCATACATATACAATACATAACATAGATTAAAGGAGATAAGGAGAAAAGTAGCTAAAGATCAGAGAAGATCAAGATGACGCCATTACTGCAAATCAAACTAATCAATGTTTTTTTGTATGCAGATGCGGTTCATCGAGTTCACTCGACATGATGATGTTGTCATTTAAAGGAACCATTGCGATTTCTACTTTTGCTTAATCAATTTAGATATCGGTAATGATGTGCTATTTTTAATAAAGTTAGTTTGCAATCTTTCTCAGTCGTATTCAATATGGTGAACCCATAATTCTCTGGATCCTCCTGAATAAATTGGACATGTAAATTATTCTGGATAAAAAAGTATTATATAATTATTCTGCGGTAAACTGATTTTGAGGATATTCCGAAAATATTTAGTGAGAGTGTGTCGCTGGATTGTCGGTAAAGTCAATAGCAAGTTTGAAATTTTCTATATTTTATAAAAAGTATAAACAAGTTGACTCAATTACATCAACATGCAAGATATAAGACAGTAGTTTTTTCCTATCTGAGCTAATAAGTTCAGTTTACACAATAGTTCTAGACGTCCCTTACTGTCCTGATGGGTTCAGTCTACACAATAGTGCTACACATCGATTATTGTCATAATAGGCTCAGTCTACACAATAGTGCTAAATGTTGATTATTGTCCTAATAGGTTCAGTCTACACAATAGTGCTACACGTCGATTATTCTCCTAATATAATAGGTCGAGTCTACACAATTGTGCTTCACGTCGATTGTTGTCCTAATAGGTTCAGTCTACACAATAGTGATGCACGTCGATTATTGTCCTATTGTCCCGAAATCTTTGAGCGCGTTAATACATTCATCTTCGTTTACCAATCCTTCGCAGGATTTCATTTCTTCTTCGCTAAGTTCTGTTACATTTTCTGATTTAAAAAATGACGAATTCTTAATTTTTTGGTCATCTATGTTGTTGGAGCGGTACAGTAACTCGTAAAAGTTTTTTTCTTCTTCTAAGATTTCAAATTGATCGTCTATATAGGAATTTTCACCTACTTTGAGTTGATGATACTGTTTTAATGTCGTGATGGCGTTTTTCTAAGCTATAGAAATATTATTTTTGTATTACGTTCCCCTTCTTCGTACCATCTCACTTTGCTTCTTAGGATTGCGCCTTTTGTTCTCGTTAGCATGATTTTTTTAAGAAGTGATCTAGCGCGTTGAAGTTCGAGTATGATGTTTTTGTCGTGCGGAGTTTCTTCAGCTTTAGCTTGGAGGTTGTTTAGTTTTTGGTGCAATATTTTTTCTTCATCTCGTTGTTTTTTCGCTTTTCGTTTAGAAAAGTAAACCCTCTTATTTCCATTTTAATGAGGTCCCATTTTAGGCCTAAGTCTTGCGTATCTTTGTATTTATTTTTGAAGACTGGAATATTCAACTTCAGTGCTAATACGTACGCTTCGTCTTTAAGTAAGGCTGTGTTGAATTTCCAGAAGCCAGGACCCCTTTTTTGACTTTGGTGATTAGACTGCAGAGTAAAAGACACAGCAGAGTGGTCAGAATTCGGCATGTGGATGATATCACTTTTGTTTGCGAATTGAATTAACTCTTGTGAAACTAAAAAGTAATCTAAGCGGCATTGGATTTTCAACGATTTAGTTCTCCAGGTGAAGCTTTGTTTGTCAGAGTTCAGGTTTCGCCAAATATCAGTTAAGTTATATGAATCACATAGCGTGTTGATTTCTTTGATTACAGCTGATTTTGTAGAGATGGGGTTTCCGCCTTTTTTGTCGTTTGAGGTGAGAGCGCAATTAAAGTCTCCACCGATTACGATTGTATCTTGCGCGAATTCTTCTAGTTGTTTGTTTAGTTTTTGAAAAAAAATAACTTGTTGGGTAATGTCATTAGGTGCGTAAATGTTAACGAGGACAATAGTTTTTTCATCGAGTGACAGTTTTAAAATAATGAACCTTCCTAGTTTATCCGAAATAACTTTTACGACTTTGAAATCTACAGAGGGATTAATTAGTGTTATTACACCTTTACTATGGTTTGTTCCATGACTAAAAAAGGCTCTGCCACCCCACTCGTTTTCCCAAGAGGCGGCAATATCATTAGAGCAGTACGATTCTTGCAGAAAAGTGACGTGGTGATTTTGTTTATGTAACCAGCGAAAAATGGTTCGGCGTTTGATTGATTTGTTGAGGCCTCTAACATTTAGCGACAAGCATTTTAGATCGAAAGCATTGGCAGTAATCAGATTGTTAGTTTTGTTTTTGACGTTAGTAAACACAAGCTTCGCGGAGTGAAAACTTCTTTCAGCACTAACAGAGAAACGGTAATTGGTAAGACTTGTCTCAGATGGGCTTAAACGTAAACATAATCGAAATGTAACAATAAAATAGAGAGAGATTAAACACACAAGTGACCTAAATGATAAGACTGCATGATATCCACGTACGAAAATCAGACACAAATACACAAATGAACATATATACATAATCCTCGACTTGATGATGATGATGATAATTAGTGGGATTTGAAGTCCGAGGGATAGCCGGCAGACAAGCTCCGTTTGTCAATAGATGGACATTTGTGCTGAACGGCGAAATAACACATACCTTAGTTAAACATCATGTCTTGGGCGGAATTCATCGGGAATAGAGTTAATGTCAAAAACTTGATTGTCAATAAACAAACTACGATTAATTACTTTTGAATCATGTCCCTTCTGTTTGGCGACGAACATGGCTTTGATTAGGGATCTTCTTTCCTCCTGGATGGCACGGGCATAATCTTTGGTTATATAAGCATCTTTGTACTTGACGGATTTCTTTAGCCGGCTTTTGGCGGATAGCACCTTCTCCGTATGCTCCCTGCTTACAAATCTTGCGATGATGGGTCGTGGACGCGATGGAGTAAAATCGTCAGTGTCGTGATGAGTCGTCGCTTTGCCAACACGGTGTATGGCGTGGAAATGGATATTTTCAGTGTTGATCTTTAAATCATTTTCGATGATGTCATAGACTATATTCCGACAATTTTCGTCCTTGTCCTCTGGTATGTTCATGAACTTTAAGTTCTCTCTTCTTGTGTAGTTTTCGAGGGCAGTACGTTTTTCTTGGGTGTCTTTAAGTGATGGCCGTAGTTGTTCGTTTTCAGCCCGAATTTTTGTCATCTCTGCTTGCAGTGCTTGGATAGTTTTTGTTTGATTGTCCAACATTTCTTGGTGGGAACGTTTGGAGTCTTTGTGCGCCTTTGTCTCTTGCTGAACATCTTCTATTGCTGCCCAGGCGTTTTCGAGGGACTTTTCAATTTCTTTGATGGACTCTTTGACGCCGTCGATTTGTTGTTTGAATTCGCATCTTAACTGGGCCATGTCAACATGCATTTGTAAAAAGTTGTCGTCTATCCTTGTGTCCATAGAATATAGTTTGTCCATTATAAGTTGTAAGGACATCTCTTCTTCTACGTTGTCCAGGTTGTCTTCTTCAATGCTCGTCTCTTTGCTTTTTATTCTGTTTCGTTTTGGTGATGGACTTGTGCTGTCACTTGTCGGCGAGCATATCGGCGAGCGAGTTAGTCTTTTCGACGTTAAGTCGAAGTTTGTTGTTTGTTGATCACTAATACTTATCACCAGCACTTCGGGAGTTATGTTTTGGGCTTGCTTGGGCTTCCCCGGCGTGAAGGCTACAGAGCTCGAAAAACGTGGCCGACGGCCATTTTGGCTTTCCTGCACGTCGATAATTGTCCTAATAGGTTCAGTCTACACAATAGTGCTACACGTCGATTATTGTCCTAATAGGTTCAGTCTACATAATAGTGCTACACATCGATTATTGTCCTGATAGGTTCAGTCTACACAATAGTGCTACACGTCGATTATTGTCCTAATAGGTTCAGTCTACATAATAGTGCTGCACGTCGATTATTGTCCTAATAGGTTCAGTCTACACAATAGTGCTACACGTCGATTATTGTCCTAATAGGTTCAGTCTACACAATAGTGCTACACGTCGATTTTTGTCCTAATAGGTTCAGTCTACACAATAGTGCTACACGTCGACGGTCCTAATAGGTTCAGTCTAAACAATAGTGCTGCACGTCGATTATTGTCCTAATAGGTTCAGTCTACACAAAAGTGCTACACGTCGATTATTGTCCTAATAGGTTCAGTCTACACAATAGTGCTACATGTCGATTATTGTCCTAATCGGTTCAGTCTACATAATAGTGCTACACGTCGATTATTGTCCTAATAGGTTCAGTCTACATAATAGTGCTACACGACGATTATTGTCCTAATAGGTTCAGTCTACATAATAGTGCTACACGTCGATTATTGTCCTAATAGGTTCAGTCTACACAATAGTGCTACACGTCGATTATTGTCCTAATAGGTTCAGTCTACATAATAGTGCTACACATCGATTATTGTCCTGACAGGTTCAGTCTACACAATAGTGCTACACGTCGATTATTGTCCTGATAGGTTCAGTCTACACAATAGTGCTACACGTCGATTATTGTCCTAATAGGTTCAGTCTACATAATAGTGCTACACGTCGATTATTGTCCTAATAGGTTCAGTCTACATAATAGTGCTACACGTCGATTATTGTCCTAATAGGTTCAGTCTACACAATAGTGCTACACGTCGATTATTGTCCTAATAGGTTCAGTCTACATAATAGTGCTACACATCGATTATTGTCCTGATAGGTTCAGTCTACACAATAGTGCTACACGTCGATTATTGTCCTAATAGGTTCAGTCTACACAATAGTGCTACACGTCGACGGTCCTAATAGGTTCAGTCTACACAATAGTGCTACACGTCGATTATTGTCCTAATAGGTTCAGTCTACACAATAGTGCTACACGTCGATTATTGTTCTAATAGGTTCAGTCTACACAATAGTGCTACACGTCGATTATTGTCCTAATAGGTTCAGTCTACACAATAGTGCTACACGTCGATTATTGTCCTAATAGGTTCAGTCTACATAATAGTGCTACACGTCGATTATTGTCCTAATAGGTTCAGTCTACACAATAGTGCTACACGTCGATTATTGTCCTAATAGGTTCAGTCTACACAATAGTGCTACACATCGATTATTGTCCTAATAGGTTCAGTCTACACAATAGTGCAGCACGTCGATTATTGTCCTAATAGGTTCAGTCTACACAATAGTGCTACACGTCGATTATTGTCCTAATAGGTTCAGTCTACACAATAGTGCTACACGTCGATTATTGTCCTAATAGGTTCAGTCTACATAATAGTGCTACACGTCGATTATTGTCCTGATAGGTTCAGTCTACACAATAGTGCAGCACGTCGATTATTGTCCTAATAGGTTCAGTCTACACAACAGTGCTGCACGTCGATTATTGTCCTAATAGATTCAGTCTACACAATAGTGCTACACGTCGATTATTGTCCTGATAGGTTCAGTCTACATAATAGTGCTACACGTCGATTATTGTCCTAATAGGTTCAGTCTACACAATAGTGCTACACGTCGATTATTGTCCTAATAGGTTCAGTCTACACAATAGTGCTACACATCGATTATTGTCCTAATAGGTTCAGTCTACACAATAGTGCTACACGTCGATTATTGTCCTAATAGGTTCAGTCTACACAATAGTGCTACACGTCGATTATTGTCCTGATAGGTTCAGTCTACACAATAGTGCTACACGTCGATTATTGTCCTGATAGGTTCAGTCTACATAATAGTGCTACACGTCGATTATTGTCCTAAGAGGTTCAGTCTACAATAGTGCTACACATCGATTATTGTCCTAATAGGTTCAGTCTACACAATAGTGCTACACATCGATTATTGTCCTAATAGGTTCAGTCTACATAATAGTGCTACACGTCGATTATTGTCCTAATAGGTTCAGTCTACACAATAGTGCTACACATCGATTATTGTCCTAATAGGTTCAGTCTACACAATAGTGCTACACATCGATTATTGTCCTAATAGGTTCAGTCTACACAATAGTGCTACACATCGATTATTGTCCTAATAGATTCAGTCTACACAATAGTGCTACACGTCGATTATTGTCCTAATAGGTTCAGTCTACACAATAGTGCTGAACGTCGATTATTGTCCTAATAGGTTCAGTCTACAATAGTGCTGCACGTCGATTATTGTCCTAATAGGTTCAGTCTAGACAATAGTGCTGCACGTCGATTATTGTCCTAATAGGTTCAGTCTACACAATAGTGCTACACGTCGATTATTGTCCTAATAGGTTCAGTCTACACAATAGTGCTACAGGTCGATTATTGTCCTAATTGGCTCAGTCTACACAATAGTGCTACACGTCGATTATATTATTGTCCTAATAGCGGAGCTCTGCGGGCCGAAGACCCGCGCGTAGCCCCATACTCAGAACCTATGCGGTCATGGCTAGCGGAATGTTTCGCGGGCGCGCGTGTGCCCGCCGCCCTCCGCCTACGCCGTCGCACAGGACTAGCTCGCGGGCGCGTATGACGTCGCGAAACATGCGCGTACGACGTCATGTTGAAACCAAAGCGTGGCTTTGTTTTTCGTGCGGTTACACGGCCGAATGTCAGGTTGTATCAATTTCTTGAATTTCATCGAAGAAAGCTTGAACTCAATGAGCTATAAATGGTACGCGTTTTGCTTTTAAACGTAAACTAATGGAGATTTGAATAAATTTTATCGAAAGAAGATTGTTTTGTCCATTTTTATATGTTTGTTCATTCATTAGATAGATTGAAAAGCGATTTTATGTAAACAAAACATGACTTTGATTTTATAGTACAGTTCTATCTTCACTCGCATCGCCTTATGCAAATATGTTTGTGTATTTTTGCAATTTTGATTTTCAAATCAGTTTCTCGGGCAATTTTTTACAGGCAACAAGTGTATTTTATTCGGAAAGTAGTCGTACTAGTTATTCTAGACGGAGAAAAAGTTGTTTTTGTGAACTTTTGTACGGTCTAAATGTACTATGCGGACGGTCGCGTAATACTGTTTTTGAGAATTGCTAAAATTGAAACATAGCCTTCGTCAATCTTAATTCTTGTGCTAAATCCGATCTTTCACCTTAGTTAAGTTTCACCTTAGTTAAGCTTGTTCACAGGGCGACGCTGTTAGGCTCAGCCTATCTATCTATATATATATATATATATATATATATATATATATATATATGAGGTTCAGTCTACACATTATTGTGCTACACGTCGATTATTGTCCTAATAGGTTCAGTCTACGCAATAGTGCTACACGTCGGTTATTGTCCTAATAGGTTCAGTCTACACAATAGTGCTACACGTCGATTATTGTCTCGACCTTGACGTACCCTTTCCGATGTCGGCGAACAAATTTCGTGTATTTCTCCGGCCTATTTTCCTCTGGAGCAAAATAAAACTTTGTTACACCCTCTGTAATCGAAGAATTTTAATACAGTGGAACCCCGATATAACGATCCTCGATATAACGATATCCCCGGTATAATTAACAACTGTTCACCGAAGTGGAGGTGGGTAGTGGTGGATATTTACCGAGCCGCGAAGCGGCGAGGTAAATATCCATCACTACCCACCTACACTGAGGTGAATAGTTGTTTTAGTATATACTGAAACAGTGAGATGATATAACGAAAATGATGCTTTTTAACTCATTTATTCCTGTCAACGATTACAATTTTCGCGCGCAAATTGCTGGGAGGTGAATAGCACTTGCTATTTCGAGTTTCAGTAGCCAATCAGAGCGCGCCAACAATGCTATCCACTGTTCCAGTATATACTAACAATGAATATACTATGTCCCGGCAAAAGTAACAGTAAAATGTATGGGACAGAACCCCGATATAAAGATCTTCGATATAACGATATTCCCGATATAACGAGAATTTACCGTACCGAGCGTAAAATCTTCCCCGATATAATGATATTACAGTTACGATGCCTCTTTATCCTCCTTGTACATGTTATTAAATAGTTCTCTCAGTTTTAGTATCTTTGACTCCAACTTGTGACAAAACGTATCATGATACGTCGCCGGGATTTCCGAAAACCCTGATATAACGATATTTTCGGCTATTTTACGGCGATATTGTTGTATCGGGAGTCTCGCTATAATGATACCTCGATATAACGATATAATTTCACTGCTCGTTTGGCATATCGTTATTATATCGGGGTTCCACTGTATCTCGTATGCTTGAGGTCGCTCGCCACGTAATATTAGCGACCTTCAGATTGGACTACGAGTACGAGATTGAGTACGAGTACGAGTTTTCAAACCAAATTCGTGTGCCTCGTATACTTAATTATCACACCAATCTTATCCCTAACGTTTATTTACGTGTTAGTCAGCAACAGGAAGGAGTTACAGTTCGGTGGATACAATTATCTCGAAATTCCTAAGTCGTACTCGTACTCGATTTCGTACTGTCGCTATTGTCCACCTCTAGCGACGTCTCTTGTCAGCTCTCTTGTTCTCTATATCCCCGAAGCGGTTTGTATAACTATTTACGTCAAAGTGTAATGACACTGGTTTTGGCCGCGCACAAATTGGAGCCACATTTTAGCGCCAACCTAACTTTGAGTCCATAAAAAAAGCGTTTCGCATCGTCTCTAACACTTTAAACCTTTTATTCTAAGGTCTAAAAAGGTGAAACTTTCGATACATCAAAAACTAAATTACATTTCGTAGACAAAATTTTTATTATTTATAGCATTTTCATAATATAGGTTTAGGTATAATTATTTAATTCTGAAAAGCCTCATCAGGGATGAGTTAATAAAATGTGTATGTATGTAGATCAAAGCATTTGTATAACCTGTTTGAGCTCCGCTTTATTATCTAATATAGCATGTAATATATTCTTCCTCTAATTTTGCTTTATCTTGTGCTTCTTATAATCCAGCAAATGCTTGCTTCTCAAAGCACCACGAAACCTCCTAACAAATGTAGCTATAACTAAACGTCATTAATTGAACCTTACAATTCAGTTAGATCAAAGATTTCGTTAATCCTGTCTCCTCTTAATTTATACGATTACCGGGTTAGCTTTACCAGCTTTACCATCTAATATAGCATGCAATAATTTCTTCTCCCAGTCTTGCTTTATCTTGTGCTTCTCAAAATCCAGCAAATGCTTGCTTCTCAAAGCACCAGGCAACCTCTTTTTCTTTAACTTGTTAATCAACACAAGAATCAGCGACGAATATCCCGTGTCTACCCCCCTCTGGACGGCCATGTGCAGCTCTTCCCGACAGAAGTTGCTGGCAAGGTAGTTGTCAGACAAAACAATCAGCACTTGTCGGCTGCCGTACACGTTGTCCGCCATGTTTTGGACGATAGGTCGTCCCAGCTCGAAGTCCCGGGTGTGAATGCTGTAGGATATCGAGTGTTTCTCCAGAAGAGAAATAAGATTTTCATTGACCCAGGCAAAGTCCTTTGAACTGTAACTGATGAAAAGCTTGTTGTTCGTAGTGTCATCTGCATTGAAGGAAAGCGAAATGACAAATTGAAACAAATTTTGTATTGATTATGATTGATTGATTTAAATATATTCCGTTGCTTGTTTAAAAAATAGGCAACAAAACTGTTGAGAGACCCGGCTTTATTTTTTAGCTGCCCTTTTTGGTACCAACCGAGCAGAGGTACAACAGTTTGTTTTTCTACACGTGTCTCGATAGACTGCAAAATTTTGTGGGGGGCGCGAGACACGCAAAGGGAGAAAAGAAATGAGGGACGCGTCTTTCTTTGTTCTCTCTTCTAAGAGCTTGTTTTGTAGGCTCTCAACTACTGATGAGGCCAATTGATGATATGGAATCATCATTGTGCAAAGAAGTGGTAAACACATACTGCAGAATCCCATCTGTAGATAGTATCCCTCCGTTACTTCTGTACGACGAATCGAATCCTCTACAGTTTTCGATCGCCATTAAACCGCCATGTTCCCGCAGCCTGGCTATCAATTTTCTTATTATTATTTACTTCATTTTTAATTATTACATACGTTTTTTGAAGTTAACAAAATAAGAAAAAAAAATGGAGAAAAAGAGAAAACACACTACTAAGAAAGGAATTGAAACATAGAAGTAATATAGCTGTTACAAGATTGGTGAGACAGTGGTTAATACTGAGCAAAATAGTATTGGTAAAGTGCTCTTTTGAGTTGTTGTTTAGTTTGCATTTTGCGTATGGATATTGGAATATCATTCCAGTAATAGCATCCATTAGTATCACCCAACTAGTGGACTAATGCAAATCCTGCATTTTGATTGGCTACGCTACTAGGGGTCTAATAGTAATAGTCATCGAGTAGCGAAATTCGCCGGTTTTATTTTTCGTTTTATTCCTAAATAAATATTTCTTCAACTTGCAATTGCTTTTTTTTATTATTGCCTTTTTCTGTCCGACTAGTTGGGTGATACTAAAACAATTAGACCCTTCGCCCTCAAGGGCCACGGGTCAATAGCCCATTCGGCTTCGCCTCATGGGCTATTGACCCGTAGCCCTTTCGGGCTACGGGTCTAATTGTTAAATAATTGGATTAAATAATTTGGTTCATTTAACGTAAAATAATGGTGCAGTTCTGTGATAAATTACCACCCTAAGGGTCTCTAGTCAAAGATTAGCGTCTCTAGAGTGTCCCAGGGTCTGAATGAATTACAACTTGAAAGTCGAAAGTTCTCCAAGTACTATTTTGTACATTAGAAGTAAATTGCAGCATGATTTTAACCACATAAAGGTCGAAATCCCCTTTAAGTGATTATCCGGATACTTAATAAAGTTTGGATGCCACATTTTTCAGCTTACATTTAGCCAAGTTGTCTGATGATGCACGCTTTTTAGTTTTAATGCCATAAACAGCTGCAATGATAAAAAAAAAGACACCTCCGGACGATAAAATGATAATGGGCAGGATCCACTTTCTGCGGCTTCTGCTGCGGCTGCGGCTGTGAGCTGCTGCTGCTGGAAACAATCAAATATAAAACGGGTCAAAACCTTCTTCTTTCACTGAGTTGAGTAATTTAAGGTTCTTCTATAACTATGTGGATGAAATTCTAACATGTGACAATTCAAATGAAAGGTATTCAACAATACTATTCCGTGGTGCTGTTTATTATGCTGTCTGAACTTGTGGATGAAATCCTAAAGTGCGACCTGTGAAATGAAATCTACTCTTGAATCAACTGAGCAATACTTTCCTGCGGTGCTCTATTATGCTTTACGAGATAGCTCTTACTTTTGAGTGTCGTTGGGTAAAAATTGTGTGACCATTGAAATGAAAATGACTAAAAATTCTTTCTTATAGCGTTATTTCCTTCTTAAATAATTAGATCACCAACCTATTCTCGTTAGGAAGGCGATTCACAGCGATTTTTTTTTTTTAAATTGAGAACAGAAATTTTCACAACAAAGATTATAAGTGAAAAAGTGCCTCAGCCGGGAGTTGAACGGGGTCTCCTGATTGACCGGACAGATGCCTTAACCACTAGGCCACTGAGACAACCACACTTACACAAACACAAACAACACATTTATGGCTTCGTAGTGGAAAGCTCTTGGGAGACATTAACACAAATTCTGCAATTAGGATAGCGTCACTTTACCCAGTCGTTCAGCGATTCACAGTCCACTCCCCGAATCTAAAGGGAGCAAATATGTCATGCTACACGGTAGTTTGGGGACTCTAAAGGGAGCAAATATGTCATGCTACATGGTAGTTTGGGGCCTCTAAAGGAAGCAAATATGTCATGCTACACGGTAGTTTGGGGACTCTAAAGAGAGCAAATATGTCATGCTACACGGTAGTTTGGGGACTCTAAAGGGAGCAAATATGTCATCGAAAAAAAATAGTTTCTTATACCTGTTAGTTTAGGGAATACATTTAACTCAATGTCAGCAGATGTGTTTCCCAAATGGCAGAAGAAGTGACAGCTATACTTCCCTTCGTCGGCATCAGTTACGTTAACAATGGTGAGGATGAAATCCTTTTTGCATTTGGTGTTGGTTTTCCTTTCTTGAATGTCATACTTTTCTCCAGTTTTCAATGGCACAGAATTGTTGTTGAAATGCCATTGTAAACTAAAATGCGGTGGAAAACAATTGTCTGGATCAACATCAACCAAGCATTTTAAGGTGATGTCGGAGAAGGCTGTCGTGGAAACCTCTGAAGAGTTAACGGTTGGGTGTTGAGGCCAGGGACCTGTTTTAAATAAAATGGCAATTATTTGCGTCAGTTTTCATAACAAAAGATTGCTGTAAAGTTCTTGAAAGTAGTGCTTCATGTCAAAGCGTCTCAAATTTTTCAAACATTACCCCAGAGGTAAAATCAGTACTTGCAAATTTACGTATGAATTTTATTGAGATCCCGCCCGGGTTTGTATGTAGTACCTAATGTAAAGATATATGAATCAAAAGGAGCACCAAAATGTCTTAAAGCTGCGAGTGCAAGGGTCGATGACGTCTGAGGACAATATCGGGCTTGTTCTCTTGTAAATGCATCGATCTACTTTAGTGCTCAGTTAGGATTAGCGCTGGACTTTGCGCGTGTACATGCGCGGGCACCTACTTGCCACATATATTCTGCCCGATCCCGTGCTCACCGAGTAAACGTTTTGACTTCGTTGTCGTGGATTTAGTTACGATAGCTCTTACGCTTTGTACTCTTTTATGGAACTTTAGAACTCACCATTTAAGATTTCTTCGCAATGTTTGGTTTGGTTAACCTTTTTTTTTTGACAAAAACAAGTGAAGGAGTGAAATTCCTTGGAAAAAGTGCTCAAGTGTCATGGAATTACGAATGAGTACAAATGTGATTCGCGACAAGCAACACAGGAGATTGTGAGACCAAAAGATGGCGGGATGGTGAGCTTTATTATGTGGAATTTTTACAAAACATTCGCTGTTATTATTCACGGTTGTTTTCATCAGTGCTTAAAGATGGCGGGAAGTATTGTCTTTGTTCGTGTGACTCGCGGTACGTTCATGATGGGGAGAAACGTACGGCAGATTCATCACAATAGCGACTTGTCACTTAAATTTTAACCACGTCGGCGCTTGCCAAGAAAGCCTGTACCAGCCTCTTTCCTTTTGCTTCGAATAGGGAGCGCTTCAAAAAGGCAACGTACGCGACAAGCCCGTGCTTGGTCGTCGAATTTCTTTCCGCTTGTTTCTCTTTTTTACAGCTGAAGTGGAATTCTTCTGGGTTTTTGTTTTAGGCTTAATAAACAGAAGTAATCAGCTCACTTACATTCATATGCCAGCCGAATAATGTTGGAGAGTTTATTCGACCAGCCAGGAATGCTGTTCTCTCCAACGCACATATAATCCCCTTTTAGTGTTTCTTGACTTTTAGGAAGGCGAAGAATGGATCTTAAAGTGTCTTCTCCTACCTTCTCATTTGAGAGGTAAAAACCTTCAGATCCATTGATGATTTGTTTGCCATCCGGCTTGAACCAAACTACACGAGGACGAGGCCATCCTTTCACGGAAAATTCCAATATTGTTTGCTCGTCTTCATACATGTTAATCGGAGAACCCGTTTTAAAAACTTTCTGTACTGCACCTAGAGAAACAGATTAAGAAATCACTTTCGAGTAAAAGAATTACATATTTGCAAAAAGTTACAGAAGTCTCACAGTGTCAACTGTAGTTTAGTGGAATTTACAGGGCCACGATACCGGCTTCATGTCCTTTGGCGAATTCTAGATCGGAACGCGAAGTGTCATGAAACGTGGCGTGTATGGGAGTGTCATGGTCTAAATCATGGTCGGGGTACTTCACCTGCGGCGTGTCAAGGCAGTGTTCGGACTCTGGTTATTAAAGGGGAATAGCCAATTTTTTCAAGTTTTTCAAGTTCTCTCCGAGTATTTTGGAAAAAAAACGCTACAAAATGATTATTGTTTGTAGTTCCATCGAGTAATGACTTGATATTTTTGTCTCCATGTTCTCTTCTGATCACTTTCATGTATAAGCAAAGGTAGTTGGTCAACATTTGGCGCAGTTTTGATTAAAACACAACAAAATCCCCGTGACATTGCCCCTTTAACGGCACTTCATAGCTAGCATTCAAGTGAAAATAAATTAAAACTAACGGGGTGTTCTGGGCTTAAATACGCGTTGGTAACAACATTACAGAATCGAAAAACGATGGAAAGGTGCAGAAGCTAATTAGGTGTGCAGAAGTATGAACATAACTAGTGCTGTAACCGGAACATTCGGAAGTTCGAGTGTTTTCGCAACGCGTACGAGTATTATTACGGATCGCGTAAAGGTATATCATTATGCATCTTTACACTCCTTTGTAATACGCATCGCGTACACGGCAAGAAAACCCTTATTCACCAGTAATTTTACGGAGCGATAAACACCAAGAAAATCCAGAATTAACCATCTAGCCATTCGTCTTCCGAATTCAGTAAACGTTCCGTGGATTCGCCGTTCACCTTAGGTGAACGCAAGGAAAACGTGATGTTACTTTAAAGTTTTCCTGCGCTTAAAAAAACATGGCCAGAGAGTGTGCTAGATGGATTATCTTAGCTGGCTAGGATATTTAGACCTGTTGAGCCATTTGAGCTGGTTTGCTCATTTGAGTTGGTTTGTCCATTTCGAATGGTTGCACTATTTGAGCCAGCTGAGTCATTTGTGCCAGAAGGATTCCTTCAACTGGTTGAAACATGTGGAACTGTTGAGCAAAAGAGAAAATACTCACGCGTGAAATTTATACGGCTGCATCGACATAAATTCATCTCCGTTTTTGAATTCATTTGCTGCAAAACCAGACCATCACTGGCATTAACTCGTTGTTTCACTTGGTTCCAGGTCATGCCTCGTGCTTCTCCTCCATTCATGATCGAGCAGTTGAAAGTTACGTTAGAGCCTGGATTTACTGTCATCTGATTGGTGTATTGACACTCACGCGACTCGGAACAAGAAGCTCCTATTTCACAGTCGAGGCTACTCGCGGATGATACATCTGTAGAGTGAATATACAAATCAATAATAAATAATAAATAAATAAAAAGACGAGTATAAATGAAATTTCGTGTTTTTCTTCAAACATTAGAACGCATTCAAATTAACAACTGCTGACCTCCACTCGTGTGACCTTATGTACTTTGGTTCTATTTTTTGAGACTCTGGATGAATCCCCAATAAAAGCTATTAAGCAGAATGTTTATTTGGTGCCGTTTGCGTTTGAAGCTCTGAAAGTGGCTTATCGTATTGTTCTCTTGTAAAAGCTAACAATTTAAAACCTTGTTTATCTCGACTATTTTTAAGTGCAACTGTCAAAATAGGTCTTCATTTACGCATAGTATTGCAGAAAGCTTTTGCTTCAGTTAATCGTTTTCATCCAAAATAAGTTTGACGTCTTTGAGTAACTTTTAACGTTGAATTCAGTGTTCCCTTACTGGTAGAACCAAATGTGGTATTTAAAAGTAAAGTGATGAAAAAAAAAGGAAGAAAAAATTGGGATTGAAAAAAGTAGTTTCAGAAGTCTTCTTTCAGAAGGTTTCAGCAGTTGAATTTAAAATTGCTCAATAAATACAGTTTGATCTCTTCTTGTGATACCATGCCTGCTGTGTTGATGTAGTAAGAATCAGTCCAAATGGAAAAAATAATCGATGAAAATGGATCATGTCTAAAAAAATTACACAATTTTCCGTCATCGATTTTTCATCGATTTCAAATGTCAATCGATTAATTCAGTGACATCGATTGTTATCGATTGATATCGATTATCGATTACATCTATTGGTAAGATCGGGTGTAAGAACGTTTCCAATATGTAGGAATAACGATTTTGAGACAACTTCCCTTGTTTAACAAAATATCGAGACCACCACCGACATTTGCTTTGCCTAGTGCAGTAGGGTTAGACAAACAGAAGATAAGGTTTACCTGTTATATAGTCAATAAGTACATAATAGCGCATAGTACATCATAAACTAATTGCCCATGGCGCTTTACAATAAGAATATTAAAAAATAGATAAGAATTAGAAAATACATTAATCAATAAAAATGGATTTATACATTTAACTACATACATACATTCAAAATACATACATACATACATACATTCAAAATACATACATACATACATTCAAAATACATACATACATACATACATTCAAAATACATACATACATACATACATTCAAAATACATACATTCAAAATACATACATACATACATACATTCAAAATACATACATACATACATTCAAAATACATACATACATACATACATTCAAAATACATACATACATACATACATACATTCAAAATACATACAATCAACTCTGTTATTCATTTCTTTTAATCTTGTCTCAGTTGCAAAGCAAGGCTAAGATTGTAGCTCTAGTTGTACTTAGAGGAACAGGTCTAACTGAACAGGTCTAACTGAACAGGTCTAACTGAACAGGTCTAACTGAACAGGTCTAACTAAGGAACGTGGATGGGCAAGGAACTCCTTCCATCAACCACACCTTCTAAGGAAAGTCTCACGTCGACTTAGCTATAACCCAGCTTAGCGTAAAACCTCTCGCATAGCTTGTAATCAGGTCAACTGGTACAAAGACCAATTCTTGGTTTTCACTGTCACGCCATAAAATTTTAAAATCGAAACGAATTAGCGAAGGAAGCCAATAATTTGTAATGTTATAAAAGAGTAACAAATAAACAACTTCGCGAAGTCTCAGATCTGTGCAATATTCCGTTGTTGAATTATTCGCCGAAGCATTCGACTCAAATTTAAAGAGTTTTGTATGGAAACGCCATCCCGGAGGGACACCAAGATATAATGTTTTAGAATCGAAACTATTTAGTGAAAGATGCCAATAATTTGTAATGTTATAAAAGAGTAACAAATAAAAAACTTCGCTAAGTCTCAGATCTGTGCAGTATCCCGTTGTTGAATTATTCGCCGAAGCACTCGACTCAAATTTACAGAGCTTTGTATGGAAACGCCATCTTGGTGCCCCTTGGCCGCCGGAAATCAATAAAAACATCTGGACTTCACTTTCGCTCTGAAAGCGATTACTTTTCTCTCGTGAACTACTATTCATTCGCATAAACTGCATTCCTAATACTTTAACTGCCCAAAGTGCCAAAAATCACGAGGAGAGGCCCTTGTTTCATAGGAAAAAGCTTTGTCACGGACGCCATGTTGGTGTCACGTAGGGTGAAAAGTCAGAAATTCAAAATGCTGTATTTTCAAAACGAAAGACGCTACCGGGTTGGATACTTGTGAAAAGATTTATTTTTAAGTCATCTTCAACCTGGTGGACATATAAATTCAGAAGGCATTACAATTTATGATTTTCGAATTTGATGACGTCACGTGAAAACCAAGAATAAACGAGTGGAAATCCATAGATTCTCAGTTTGCGCTTTATCTCAATATATTTATTACCAGTGGAAACCCGAAATAATGGTCCAGTTTCGTTCAAAATTATTCTGCTAGAAGTGCTCTAAAAGTAAAAATCTATCGTGGCCACGCAGATGACCAGGATGGAAATCGATTGCAACTTGAAAAAATTGGCCAAATTGGCTTATCACCTTGTGTCTATTATAAACTTTAGATAAGTCCTGTCCTCCGTTTTAAGGAAGACTCCATCAAATATATTTTGAGATATTGTTATGTCAGTTGACTTATTTTCTTTAATCAATATTTTATATTAGATAGGACAGGGTGATAAATGTTATGGATAGATGGATAGATAAAACGTCACGGAAAACATTTGAGTCGAAGGGTTGCTTTAAACTTCACCCGCTACCAGGAGTGTAGTACATCTGTCGCGCTCCTGAAGAAGACCGTGACTCTGTAATCTTGAAAGCTCTCGTAAGCGACCAGCTCTGGTTCTTGACAACCAGTTAATTTCAATCTCTAACGTGGCTGCTTACGAGAGCTTCAACTGCTTTTTTGATTAAAATGACGACATAACATCGCGATTGCATTGTTTGAATTTGCATTGAATTTTCTGTTTTAAAAATTCCGACTTTAGGCTTTCAGTTCGTGGCGCGAGAGGTCAACCAATATTACATTATTACTCTCCTGAGTAGAATGCAAGATGATTCACGGAAACAAGAACAAAACAGCTTAGAATATGAGGAAGTGGCAAACCGTTTCCCTGAAGTATTGCCATTCTTTTCATTCTCTTTCCCGCGGAGTTATTTTTGTGACTTGGAAAAGGAAGTACTATGTCTTGGTACAAAGTCCATTTGAGATTTATACGAGTACGAATTATATTTTGAAAGTTTTTGAAAGTATCATTGGCCTTTAGGCGTATTATAAGAATAGTTTTTTCAAAGTTAATCCCATTCCTTATTGCCTTCGGTGATGTTTACACGTAATTGAAACTCACTAACGGGAACTCTTCTCGTCTCTTCAGTTTTCTGAGTTTTCTTTATACTATAATGTGAGCTTTATTGATAGGTATTTAAGCTGATTGTCAGATGTTCTAGCACAGCACAGCCTATAGTCAATAAACTAGATAGAAGCTACTGAAACCCAATCGTCATTATTATTCACTTCCTTAGCAGCCTTTATTTAGCGATGCAATTAATACAAACATTTACTACCCGCATGACAGGAAGTTTTTTGCGGTTTCTAGGAATTGCGAAAATACGATCAATTACGTGTCATACTCCAACAAAACAGTATCCTCAAAAATTTACTCCTGGAGTAAATTTTAGTAAATTCAAGCCAAGAATCGACGCTCATTATTATTGCGATAAACTATATTATTGACGCGTTATTAAATTACTGTACGCCGTCGTTTAAGAACGACCAAAACAATTTGTTTTAAGGTGGCAACGTTGTAGTTACAGGCGCACTCGTTTATGAGAAACTTTGAGTCATCTCTTTTTCGGCTTCAAAGGGACTTTAAATGTCCCTGCTGTAATATCGTGTTTTCATGATTATGGCCTGAACCATGTTTTAAGCTTAATTGTCTTGAAATAGAAAGAAAAAATCGCCAAAAGTGATGAACGCAAATATAAAGGAAATGAAAAGACAAAATAACGACTAAAAAACTCGAAATTCAACCGGTCTGATGGAAACTTTCATTTCTTGACCATCTGTCACGAAATCAAAGTCGGTGAACTGTAATCCATTTCAATCCTTGTAATCCTGCACTTTTTATCCAAACTACTGCTTCTGTTATGCTTTATGGAATCTTTTTATCCAATTTAGTTGTATATTTTGTGGCATTTGGCGATATATAACATGGAAATTAAGCAGACACGATTTCGTTATTTCGGCGGAGCAGAGTAACAACCACACGAACTAATCCGGTCAGCCATAAACAAAACTGCGCCTCATCTTCGCCTGATATGAGATGCGGAATAGCTTATAATCCCAACAAATATATCCCAACAAATATATCTCCAATTCAAAGCACTTTACAGCAAGAAAAATCAAATCAGCAAAAATGTTGCAGCACCTTGAAATTCACGCGGAAGGAGTTGGAGTTTGACACAAACTGCTGGATAATTTTAGAAAAAATGCTGGAAAACGCAACTTTGTAGATTTGAGCTGATTTTCGAGGATTTCATAATGTTAGCACAATTAGTGAATACTTGTTGTGTCTTTTGGGAAGGTCCCCTGAACTTGTTTTGTCATAGAGCATCAGGTACAACTCTGCTCCACCGATTTTGCTGCACTTTGTTTAGAGTATGTTTTGAGTGAATACAAGTATAAGAGCAAAATCTTTCAGTAGGTGCGATTTTGTTCAGTTAAATCATGCTACATGTATTGCTAAATGATAGCTGTAGGTTTTTTCAAAGTTTTGTATATAACCATAACGTTAAAGCCAAAAAAGTTATAATCCAAAGTTTCTCATAAACGAGTATACTCGAGATTACAACGGAGCCACCAACCATGCATGCATTTTTAATTAAAAGGACTTGTCTGATTTGAAAATTCCGACTTTAGGCTTCAGTTCCTTTACAGGTGCGAGAAGTCAACCAATATTATTACTTACCTGAGTAGAATGCAAGATGATTCGCGGAAACAAGAATAAAACAGCTCAGAATATGAGAAAGTGGCAATCCGATTCCTTGAAGTACTGCCATAATCTTTTCATTCTCTCTCCCGCGGAGTATTTTTGTGACTTGAAAGAGGAAGTGACTATCAACTATCAATTATTAATCAAGCCACCTCGACGACATGCGAGATTAATGAGTACGAATTATATTTTGACAGTTTTTTTAAAAGTATCACTGGCCTTTAGGCGTATTACAAGAATAGTTATTTCAAAGTTAATCCAATTCCTTTTTGCCTTCGGTGATGTTACATGTAATTAAAGCTCACTGTCAGGAACTCGTCTCGACTCTTCAGTTTTCTTTATACCGGCTATAATGTGAGCTTTATTGATAGGGATTTAAGTTAATAGTCCGATACTCTAGCACAGCACAGCCTATAGTCTATAAAATTTAGATAAATGCTGTTGAAACCCAATCGTATTTAATCGTATGAAAGTTTTGCGGGTTCTAGTTTTTGCGATTTTTTTCACGAATTGCGAAAATAAGATCCCGCAAAATAGTATTTCCACAACATATTTTCCCGCAAAAATTAAATTTTATTAAATTCAGGAGAAAAATCGGTGTTCATTTAATATATTACACCGATAACTGAAAATTTTGAACCGTACGCCGTCATTTAAGAACGAAGAAAAAAAAATTGTTTTGTTAATTATTTTGTTTCCAATACATGCAGTTGTTTATAGATTTCAGTCGGAAATTTTAGATCGGGAAAAACAAAAAATCATCACTTCGCAAAATTAATTAAAACTCCTGCAAAAAATTTTATCTCATTTCCTACTGATTTTTTTTCAAGGGTGTGTCACAGCGTGACTTGCACTGTTTTTATTTTCTAAAAAAAATCTTCTCTTAACTGGGTGATTTTGGAAAGGAAAGGAAATGTAAATAAAAAAATATTATAATAATTGATAGTTAAAGTTCGAGTCCACCGACATCCTGTCTCCACATTCAACGCAAACCTTTTTATAGTCTTTCACATTATCTTTTTTTAACGAAATCTACTAATTAAATATTTCCAAACGGTGTGAGTAACAGGAACTTAATAACAGGTCTTAAAGCGAATACTACAACTTTTAATATAGACATGTTTCGGGAGTTCCACTCCCATGGTAATTTACAACGGTAGTTTAAATAACTAGGTAACAGATTGATTTGAATCACAATGATCATTTTAAATTCAAATGTTTTACTTGATGGTTTAACGATAGATTTTCCCAACGGATGTGGAGAGCTTCTTTGATATTTAGATTGATGCCCATGGGAGCTGTGTCGATTTTTTTCAAAACATTCACTATAATTGCATAGCTCACGACATCCCTTTGAGCTGTTTGAGCTCTCAAGGTGTTTATATGTGATGTTTTATCCGCACAAAGACGCTTAAGACAATTTCGCAAACGCTATTGTAATGATAATTTAAACATTGAGATAGCCTTTACAGTTTATCTAAGAAGCTCCGTGCGGGTATGGTGTATAAATTTGTTTGCGTTCAGGCTGTGCAGCCAACTATGTCGGTGACGTAAATGTAGAAACACGAAAAAAGCAGTACCTTACGCATGCGCACGGCCACATCACCCGGGCAGTGGCAGTCATGGACAGCTGTTTCGTCCTTGTTAGGACTCATCAGCATGGCATAGCCGTCGGACCCCTACACGACCCGAAAGTCGTTTTTAGGTGCCCTTTACTGCCAAGGGGGATGCAAGCATCCATTTAAGCGCCAGGTCTGACACAACACATGTGGTAGCTGTTGGCTGGGGACAGCACGGCCGTCCTTCCACGGCATGCGTATGGGGAGGTGGATCAGCATTTTTGCCGATCGGTGTGCCAATAAATTTTAAGTAGAAACACGAAAAATAGAACTACAAAACTCTGAACTAAGATAACTAACATACAAACGTTATTATACTAAGTAAATAAGAAGCAAAGGTACTGCTGGTGTACGTAGGATCTGGAGAAGATCTAGTCAGCCAAAAATAGAGATAAAAGTGATAAAATCAAGGTTGATACTACGTAGAACATTTAACGCGACAACGACATGATAGAGCCCAAACTGAAAGCCAAATGCAACCGTGGACAGCTGTTTCGACCTGGTTTGGTCTCGTCTGAGCACGGTGTATCAGCAAAAAGATAGAAAAACTAGCGCGAACGCCAATTCTCTACCAAATCGCACGTGGCCAGTGATGACCATAGATGTGCTCAAATTCAAAAGTTTGCCAATTGACCCACGTCACAGCGGCGCGTGACCATGAGTAGTAGGCAAAGAATTTGAAATATCATGCCATTGTCACGATAAAGAAAGTGAGGATAGACAGAACCATCCCTCAGCGAATACATGGCAAACACCATGTAAAAAATAAAACAGCATATCGGATAAACGTAGTATCAGCCTTGCTTTATACTTTGTTACTATACTTTAGTAAATTTTTACCTCTCGATACATACATACATACATTAACTTTATTATAGTGTCTGGTCGTTCTAGCGCCTAAATGGCACTAATTGGGGACACACAATAAATCATGTAAAATCATAATAATCAATATTAAAAAAATAATGATTAATAATGATTTTCTAGATAATATAATGATCGATAATGATTTTCTAGATTTCCGATTGGTCCCACCGCTACCGATCTGAGTCGTTATTGGTTAATTTGCCCAAATATGGAAAAATGATGACGAATTACGCGAAAAAAAATTGTTTTCTCGTCGCGGAAAAAAAAATGGCACGTGCACGTGGCACGTGAACGTGGCACGTGAACGTGGCACGTGCACGTGGCGGGCAAATTTTTCCTCGTCCGCAGTATAATTTCTACAATTGTTATGTTGAAATCCATAACCATTTCTGCCAGTCCGATTAAGACTTATTTTTGAAGGAAATTTTGACATTCTTCTCGATCTTATTTTGAAGGAAACTACTTTTGAAAGAAACATTCTTCTCGATCTCGCCACCTGCTTATAGCATTTTGTGAAGCGGTCATGTGACACTTGTTCACTGACGTTGGTTATATATATCAGCTCATATTCGGCTTAGACTGCTAGCTGTCCCTTTTCAGTCAATCGAGCGGGCGCGCTAATCACAAAAACAAGCTCGGCGAGACTGGAGCGAGCGAACTAGCCGAGGGGAAACTGGGGGAGAGGCAGTAGGAAAAGGGACTGCAGTCTTTTCTGTAACTTTCGCGTTCGAATTCCCCGCCGCACCAGGGACGGAAAACTCCGATTGGCATGGGTTCATAGACAATAGAAAGCTGTCAGGGAAGTTTGACAAGTATTAACAATCTTGACACATCTAGTGTGAATCGATATCTCAAGTTTCACATCAGAGTTGAGACGATGACATGTAATAGTGGGAATGAAAATAGACAATTTGTCTGGTTGCCTCGGCTGTTTAGTTTTAAAAGAAGAACAGACATCAGCGGTGAAAGCGCTTCTATCGGGGAAAGATGTCATGGCTGTGCTACTATACCAACTGGCTTTGGAAAATCAATAATTTATCAAAGCTCTGTCCTTGTATGATAGTGGCCGACATAAACAAAACAGTCGTTAGATGGTCAAAATTGACAACGGATGAATTATAAACATCGCAGCTCCACGCGGCTATAACGGGAAGCGATTGGATGCTAAAATCACAGCCTTGATTCAGTAAGGCAAACTTCAAGTTCCTATAAGTTGAATTGCTTTCTTTTTAAGCTTCAACTCTCTCTGCTACTGATAAAGCTTGCTAAATGGATCTGCAAAATTAATATCCTGAAATGACGAAAACTAAAATAGCTGGGCCCAGCTTGACAAAATAACAAGAAATACATTCCGTGGCCAAAAAATAGCATTTCAAATCCTGTCATTTCAGAGAGAAAAGCTAGAGAATGAGTAAACCTTTCCTGCACAAAAACCAACATGCCAATTATGGCGAAAGCAACAAGCCAACCGCCAGGCAAACAAGGACGATAAAACAGGTCAAATTCTACAAGAGCAGACACCACGGGAAACCACAACAGACAGACTTGACCTCTTGTCCGTTGCACGCGATATTTTAAAGGTTTAAAATCCTCCATATTTCTGCTTTTCAGCGCACATTTCTTGCAAACACTAGAGATAGACTGGGTACAGAGTTTTCGGAAAGCGTTAGACTTTCAGTCACGATCTTGTTAAAAGGAGCGCCATCCTTCGAAGTAGTGAAAAGGTTTTTATATGATATGTAATTTCCCTTATTCTTAAAATTTGTCCCACACATACGACAAAAATCAGAGACCTCTGTCTTTTTCTTCGGCTTTCTTCCTCTACTACTTCTTCGTACCGGTTTCGTACAGCAGAAATTACATTTTCTGTCCTTGAATAAACCACGCGAATGGAGTCCGCTTAATAAGTCCACAATCGATATAGTACAAAGCACGGTTCTGTTTTAGCCCACATGCCGGTTTCGCGCGTGTTTAAAAGCAGATAGACAAATAGAGGCGGAGTTGTCTTTTATTAAGTTGACAAGATTAGTTTATTTTTAAAGGGTTCTCACACTTGGTGGGCGGAGTTATCTGAACGCGTTTGTTACAGAAGAGACTGCAGTCCCTCTTTCCCTTCCCGCCTCTTCCCCAGAGCCCCCTCGGTTCGCTCGACACTCAATTTGCTCGCTCGCTCGACTATCTAGAGAGGGACTGCTAGCAGTCTATATTCGGCTCGTCTTCGATGAATAACTGTTAAGTATTATAAATCAATTACAAACTATAGTTTGCGATGAAAATATCACATGGAAACAAACTACAATCCTTACTTATTTTAATGATTGCCTAGAAACTGAACTAAATTATCAGGAATTTTTTTTGCAATAAACCATTGAACGGTTTGACAAAAAACAAACTCTATCAGTTCCATTACAGTGTTCCATGCACGAGTGCAAATAAAATAGAAATACGTGTAATTCGGTTTCTATTCGCTATAAATTAAATGGAAGACTATCCTGAATTACGAACTACATTTGACCTTCCGCATTGCTTGAAACGGTACATTAAAACCAGGAGATTTTATTGGTTTTGCTACTTTCGGAGGGAACGTTACTTTCGGGGTTACGTTTACAGAAGGGTAAAAAATCAATGAGGAGGCGCTCTTTCGAGGGGAGGGAGGGGGAGGGGGGAGGGGGGGGGGGGGGGGGCTTACTTTCGGAATTCTGGCTATGGTAGATCTTCCGTCGCTCTACCGTTTGAAATACGAGGCCACATGGGAACAGATCGTGTGTGGTACGGTGGTAATTCGTGGCAGTGAGAATGTGAAGGGTACTTGAGTCACGTGGCACAAGGGATACAAACAGGAAATCACATCAATTCTCAGCACTTAACTGTTTACCGCAGAGTTATTTCTACTCCCATGCGGCCATGTAGCACAAATGGACGAGAAGCAGTCAGGCGTTATTTTTTCGGAGTTAAAGTCGGCGGAAGCGCGGTAGGGAAAAACGTTTTCTTTTTCCCGCCCGCACTTCCGCCGACTTCTCGCCCCGAAAAAGAGACTGGCTCCTTATGGTAGGTTAATGGAGAAGATACCGAAGAGATCTAATCCGGAGGTCGTGGTTTGGATCCCACTGAGGTCAATAGGAAATTTGTGGGTTGAATCTCCGTACTAAAATTTACCATAGTGCAATTTCTCTGATTTTCTGTCTCGAAAAAAATTAACTGCTGGAGACTACTGCTCCTATAAACATAGAGACCAAACGTGTAATCACAACTCTTCCAGTTAAAATAGTAAAATTTAGTGGCTGCAATCAGTTGACTATAGCCGAATATTGAACACGGATGAGACAATCTCTGCTCCTTTCAGCAAAGTTTATCAGTTGATAAAGGAGCCGGTTGATATTAAAGGGGCCATGTCGCGAGGTTTCGCCTAATTTTAGTAACTTTAATTTACACTTTTATCTGTCAAATTCTTTTGTTCGCTGATACGAAACAGGGCTCGAAACGGAACCAGTGGTCACGTACCTTATTACATGAAATTTTCGCGACACGTTTATTTCGCGATTTTGAGGTGCGCATATTTCGCGACACTTAAATTTCGCGATTTTGCGAAAATTTTGTATTTTGAATCACTTAAATTTCGCGTTTTTGAGTAAAACACAATTAATTTCCTTGGCTGACTTGAATTAGATAAAACGAATTTATCAAAGGTCAGCAATAACGGCAAAATTACTAACAAAAACGCAACGGCTGGACTGTCAACAGGAACAACAAAGCAGTTCATGCTTGTTCGTAAATTATTGGTCTTGACCAATTATTGACCACAATATTCGATATTCAATATTCGGACTCCGAAGAAAAAATGATGCCGTTTAGTAACACAGTGCCGTTTAGAAACATATGTACAAGTCTCGCGAGTTATTTGTGTAAATGTCTTGATATGGATCAACAGAACAGTTAAAAATATGATTTTGTAAACGTTAATAAACTCATTCTTTCTTGATTATTGACATAAGAGATTGTGCAATAATTATCAGGAGGGGGGGGGGGGGGGGGGGGGGGGGGGCATTACATAAAGTTGCTGCCAAGATAGGGGGGGCTCAAAGTAAAATCACTCATTTGACAGAGGGGGGGGGGGGGGGGGGGGGGGGCTTAAGTTTTATTCGAAATGTAAATAAAGTTAAACGCAATAAAAGATTCTCAATACAGGCATCATGATAGACTGTAACCAGGAGGGAGGGGGTGACTCTATTGTTTTCAATTATTTGTCGCGACCGACTCATCACTACCAGTGTGACGTCACATAGCAACGAGTCAGAACTTCGCTTGCCTTGCTCAGTTAAGAGTAGGGACGCCACTGAAGTGAAAGAAAGAGAGGGATAATACAGGCTATTTTTTAGCTATTATTCACTAACTGATCGTAAGTGTGTAAGCTTTGTGGCACATATTATCTGTGTGTATAAATTGTTTATTGTTTTGTGTGCGCGTTTGTTTGTAATTCTGTTGAATATAATTCGGGACAAGTGGCGGGACCACCATCTTGACTTCGGGCTGGTGTAGTCGATCTAAAACGATCGCCGTTTTCTCTTTAAGTTTTCAACAGATCGACCTCATAAAAGGAGGTTTTATTCTTTGATAATGTACGTTTATAGCCGTTGTTAGTTTTTGTCAATCAAATCAGCCATTTTGCTCATCAATCCCTTCAAGTGCGAAGGTGTTGTTTTGATTTCATCTGTGTTTCAATTTTGCTGGCTTGTTGAGAGCCCTGAGAGTCTGTGTGTGCACTTTGTTGGCTGCCTGTGTCTAGATTTTGTTGGCTTTTTGACTGTCTGTGTCTAAATTTTACTAGCTTTACTAGTTCAACTGCCCGTGTTTAAATTTTGTTGGCTTGTTGCTCTAAATTTTGCTGGTTTGATTGCCTGTGTTAAAGTTTTGCTGGCTTTCGACTGCCTGCTGGCTGTTACCATGTGTTAGCTACCCAAGTGTGTTTGACTGCCCGTGTTTAAACCTGTTGGCTTTTGACTGACTGTTTGAATTTGTTAGCTTGTTGACTGCCTGAGCGTTTATATACATGTAGTATTTAGTGTAAAACAATGATGAATAAAAATAGTTTGTTGTGTATATTTGGTAACAGCCTTGTTGCTGTATTACTTGCTTAGCCCACACATTCATTATATTGTGCATGTGATGGCTATCCTGTTTGCTCATGTTGTGTTAGCAGTCATTTCATTATCTTACCCAAGGCTTTCAAAACTCCCATGTTCTCTTTATGTACCCTTCAAAATCTTTTGAGAAGCAAATGCCTCACTCCCCTGGGGAATTACATGACATGTCAAACAATGCAAAATCTGGATGTGCTAAAAATGGTACTCTCTTTTATTGTCCTTTTTTAATAGAGTTGAAAATATGGCTTTTCAAAACATTAACCTGTCAAACCTTGAATGTTTCTATTGTTATTACACTTATTTTTCTGTTTTCTGTGTAAAGGATTTGTTTAAAGCAAATGTTTAAGTACAGAACAACAAACAATTTTTTTCTGGAGACACTGTTATTTCCTGCTGTTATTATTTTGAGAATATTTTTATCTTTGCTTGATCCAGTTTACAAAATTTTGTTACATTAATTAAACATACAGCCACAATATAAATTTTCACTAGTACAGTACTTTTGGAGTATAGCATCAAAGTTTTTTTCTTTCCAGTCTATTGGCAAATATGCCTTTTTGTTTCTCATGGCATTTTGTTAAACCTTGGCACAACCCATAATTTGGTACTGGACAGTGAGCTTCATTCTGCTCCTCTTTACTTGGTAACTGTTGCTGCTGTGTTGACCATATCAGCCCTACCATATTCATTCCTTGTGGGTTCATATGTAATTTCTGTAACAATATTGGGGAAAACTTTGATGCTAGCTCAGACACTGTTCAGAAATGCCAATGTTTTTTCCTATTTTTGATTCTTTGCTTTGGTGTATTGTCCATGAGTTATCCTTGTGCAAAAATGGTTGAATTAAACCATCAAGGTTTATTAATTAGCACGGTGATCAGGTCAAAATGGTTTGTAAAACCACCTTATCTACATAACAGGCAAATCACATGCACAGTCGAACCCCGCTTTATGGACACCCGCTCAATACGGACAGTTTTCATGGTCCCTTCGATGTCCGTATTAACAGGGTTTGACTGTGTTTACTTTTGCACCATATTTTGATATACCACAGGACACTAAAAAATATTTAAGATCTCCATCCTTATGCCCACCGAGGTATTCTGAAGACAACACCATCCACTGTGACATGTTCACAATACAACAATAAAGTTTGCCCAACCTGATGGTGATGTTCCCTGCAAGAAACATAACATAACTATTTTTAATAACCTGTTTTCAGTGGCTTGCAACTTTTTAAATGAAATAAATAAATGGTAACAAAACAGATTTACACAATGGCCTAATAATGTACATAATAATATACATGCATGGATCCTTTTGAATCTAGTATAGGCTATATATGTATGTCATGTCAGCTTTTCTTTTTAAATTCTAAAAAAAGCTTAAAAGTTAAATTGAAAAAACTAACCTCATCCATAGGGGAGGGGGGGAGGGGTGGATAAAAAATGGAATGGCCCACTGTCTATCTGACTATGTGTATTAAATATATTCATGGTTACCAGAGACTGGATCGTTAACCAAACAATCAAAACTTTTTAAGCTTAACATAAGTTTTTGCTTTACAAAGGAGCCAGCTATTTAACCAAACTTAACCACATGGATATGATGTACAGTACTGCTGTACACTGAGACCTGTATAGCAGATCCAAAATTTCAAAAATATTGTTGATTTTCGACTCAAGGAGTGTTCACTGACGATAATTCAGGAAGAAATGTTATATAAAGCATCTGCTTTTATTTTGTAAGTAAAAATATTCCAACACTTACCGTTAAGGACCTCTGCAGCCAACCTGGAGCGGTAATAAACTACTAGCTTGTAGCGGTGTCTTCACCACATGCAACTCCATTGACTTTGAAGGGATTGATGAGACGATCCACAAGCACTGAAGGATTGAAACTCAGCACACAGCAAGCTTAATATACCATGTGCCAAACCTCCTATTCTTGGATCAGAATGTCTCCGCATCACTGCACGAGCTCCCAGAAAACGTTAACGGGAGAACAAACTCCGCGACGTATTGGCCACTTGGTAAATGGTTTCTAATCCAAATCGTGATGCTTTTGAATACTCTATGTTACTGGAAACTATCGCAAACAAGTCTCTTATATTTTTAGAATCCTGAGTAACATCGAATAAAGTAAATTAATCATCCAAACCTTAGGAAATTCCACATTTTTTGAAACATAACGTACAACAAATTTGCCCGCCATTTTGAAAATCACTGATCTATGACGTGACGTCACACTGGCAGTGATGACTCGACCAATAGGGACTTTAAGCACCGGGAACCGGAACGGCAACGGCGACCTCGAAACCGAGAAAAGACTGGGCAGAGAACGCGGTCTCGGCGCGAAGTTACAAATAAACCAGCTACAGAACCGCAACGTTTGCCAAAATGTGCAGCTCGGTAGAGGCGGCTCTTTTCCGAAATGTGCTCGCTAAATGAGGTTAGGGAAATGCTTCTCATAAGCCGTGTCAAGAAAATGATCAACGACGGGCAGTATATGCTCTTGTACGATTTGAACACGTCCAATAAACTTGACCTGCCGTACGATTCTTACGACTGTTTTGACTTCGATGTTCTTGAGGACGATTCGTACGGGAGTCCAAAACTTTCGTCAATTTTCGATGTTATTCTTCACTTTTGTTGATCCACAATATTAAATGCTCGTTTAGTTTTACGAAGCGCTTCTGGTAAGCGATGTTGATTTGGCTCAGACTAATTTGCGAGCGAGCGACTCATTTCGTGACAATTAACCCCAAAGAATACTCCCGTACGGCCAACTTCGATTTGCTATTCGTACGGGAGTCCGAAAACTTTCGACAATTTTCGATGTTATTCTTCACTTTTGTTGATCCACAATGAAGATCACCTTTTGCCGTACATGAGTGATTCTTTTCGATTCTTTTTATTATTATATGTTTCATTATCAATAATTTGAGTGTCTGGGACATCTAACAAGTTAAGTGTCAAAAAATTAATTCAAATTGTTATAATATATCTGGACATACAAACCAGTTCTTCTCTGTTAACTAAACCACTTGTGAGCAAGGAAAGGTAGTCTCAATGGAAGAAGCGTTGGAAGCAAAAAACCCAATAACAAGATTCCCGTATGAATAACAATAACAAGTTTATAGCGTACGGGAGTACATGGCGATGACACATAAACGAGATTCCTTCGCGTAGCTGAATAAACATCGCTCACAAGAAGCGCTTCGTGAATATAAACAAACGTACAATATTATGGATCGGCAAAAGTGAAGAATAACATCGAAAATTTTCGAAAGTTTTGGACTTCCGTACGAATAGCAAATCGAAGTTGGCCGTACGGGAGTATTTTTTGACGCGAACATTTCTTAAGCGTCACGAAATGAGTCGCTCGCTCGCAAATTAGTCTGAGCCAAATCAACATCGCTTACCAGAAGCGCTTCGTAAAACTAAACGAACATTTAATATTGTGGACCACCAAAAGTGAAGAATAACCTCGAAAATTGTCGAAAGCTTTGGACTCCCGTACGAATAGCAAATCGAAGTCCGCGTACGGGTGCCGTACGAATAGCCACTGCGTTAATTTTAATAAATTTAGCAAAGAAACGTAGTTCTAAGTTTACAAGTTGTAGTGAATTACCACCCCTTTCTCAAAGAGCGTACAGAAGCACCAAATTGACCTAAATGAAGCAATAAATATCGTTTCCTATTTCTGTATAGTCTTCTTAAACAACATTAAGTGTATTATATCAAAAACGACTGGATAAAACCAAAGAAAAATGAGGAATATATACTCACGTTTTCACACGACGGCAAACCTTGCTATCTGACGTCGGGCCCGGGAAGAGAACGTCTAGATATTTCCCGCCAAACATGCGCAATGCGTCATTTGGGTTTTCCCTGACAGTTTTCGCGTCGCCGTTGCCGTTCCGGTTCCCGGTGCTTAAATTCCCTAATGTTTTGCCTAGAGACGCCCCCTCCCTCCTGACTGTAACAAATATCAATACGAACAGCTGAAGCTAAAGGACGATATGTACGACAAGGGCACTACTTCTTAGAATACCTGAAGTTTGCTTGTGAGCCCACATGTAAATCGTGTGAAAAGGAAGGGTGGACAGCTGGTGTCCCTGCAAATTGGTTCCCTGTTCCTGATCTTAGTGACACAGCAGCCTTACCACGCGGGTATATTCCATCCAATGTGACCAGTCTGAGTGAAGAAATCGATCGACAACTTCCAAGTGTGCAAGTCAAGAAGTTAGTCGATTCTGGTATGTTAACCTCTTCCAACGCCAACGAAATGCAGGAGGTGTGTGAGAAGTTGATGGTTGATGAAATCGTCAAAAGTTTTGTTCAACACCGTGAGTTTATTGCATTGAAAGCTCAAAAAAGGGAAGCTGAACGCAATACCCTTCCAGAAGAAAGAAGAAAATGAAGTCAAATCCCTCACAGCAAGACAAATTAAGATCTACCTTTATAAGCAGAACAATCTTCATGTATCTGGAAGTAAAGCCGTGCTGGTAGCACGTGCTCTTGATTTCTCGCAAACTGGAACACGAAACAACGAAAGAAATAGTGCCAATGACAGTGACACAGAACTCCGAATACGACTCTGATTCTCATACAAGCACTTCCGAAAACAACTCTGATTTGGATTCAGATGACTCCGAAACGGATGGCTTTGTTGAACATTCATATGAGGTATTATTTGTTCCAGACGACGACATCCAACAAGTAAGCGTACGCTTACAGTAGCATGACAATATAAAAGGTATTTACTTAAAGGCATCTATGGTAATGGTGGCGGTGAAGGGTGGGTGTGTGTGTGTGTGGGTGGGTGGTGGGGGGTGGGGGGGGTGCGACGTTATTTTTAACATAACAGAGGGGGGTTAGAACTTTTTGTTTTGTTTTGGAGGGGGGTACTGTCTAAGTTTTTGCTAGATAACTCTAGTTTTTCAGCCCCCCCCCCCCCCCCCCCCCCCCCTCCTGATAATTATTGCACAGTCCCTAAGGGGAGTCACTTAATTTTCGCGTCATGTTATGTTCGCGACACTTGTTGTTCGCGTCACTTTAATTTCGCGATTTTTTTAAATCGCGAAATTCGCGAAATTAACGTGTCGCGAAAATTTCATGTAATAATTGGTACACAAGAGCTATTGCTTGTTTTGATTTAAGCCCAACAATTTATCGCTCTTTTCTCAAGCGAAACAAAATCAGAAAAATGTTAGGTTTGTCTGTGGCGGTAAAGAAGTACAAAGCGAAGACTGGTACCATGTTAATATGCTAAGGTGTACTATAAGAGAAGAAGAACCACCTTCGTCCATGACATTCCATGGTCAACTGATTTCTATCGCTGCTCGTACTTAAGGAGATATTTAGCCGTACGATTTCAGAATCGGAAAAATAACCGGGTCAAAATCAAGACAAATAGAATTTTTACATATGTGAAAAATCTGAGACCACTGGTAAACACAGCACTGCAGGATTCAGGGCCGTAGCCACAAAAAAATAAGGACTGAGGCAATATCCATGGTTATTTGCTGGTAGTGTCTTACTTTCTCCTTAAAAAAAAACGTCTTACTTTCCCAGGAAAAAAAAGAAAAAATGACTGAGGCAAGTGACTCGGTTTGCCTCATACTAGCTACGGCCATGGGATTGAATGGATTCGACGATGATGATGGCGTAAACTTGAAAAACAGCCGCCGGACGTTTTTCAAGATTGTAGCTTGCGTGACCTTGCGACATTGCCCCTTTAAACTGTAAACATCATAATGACGATAAAAGTGTAAACTTTTAAGCAAAGTTAAAAACAGCGTATATTTTTAAGAATATCGAGGACCCGTTACCAGGATTCATCATAGTAAAATATAAAATGCGTTCTCCAGTAAAAATTATTAAAAACTATGAGCTTTCGACAGTCGGTATACTGTCTTCGACAGATGAAAATGTGTGAAGCGTATATTTTGTTTCGCACAATATTTTAACTGGCCAGACCAACTTTCTTCAGGTACAAAAGGTTTACGATGTGATATTCGATGAAATTTACAAGGCGAATTTCGCAAAAGAAGAACATAGTGGAACCCGTTGAAAATTTGTAAGAGACAAATTAAATGCGTATTCTCTATGATCAGAAGCTGTTTGTAATAGCAGACGAAGCCGAAGTTGTTATGTGAAACCTCTATCCAATCGAACAACGTATCCAATATAGTAACCACACAGTCTTTAACACAGGGAGCAGAGGAGCCAAATTTGACCTAATACGCGTTCGATCTTTGAGCTTTATACGCGCGCTGTGTCTTGCGTTATTCGATCTGTTGTTTTCGAGTTTTTCCCCCAGCTGGACCCCAAGCGTAATCGGCGCTTTCCGGAAAGCGTAGGCTTTCCGAGCGAGGCACGGAGTAACGTAACGTAACGATTTTGTGGCGCCCACAGTCAGCAATCTGCGGTTACCCAACGGAAAGCTCCGATTACGCATGGGGTTCCGCTGGGGCGAAAAGCAGACTCGTAAACAACAGATCGAAGATCGAACGCGTAAAAGTCAAATTTGGCTCCTCTGCTCCCTGTGTCTTTAATTCCATATACTGTTTATTTACCGAGCAAATTAGTTCGGAAATCGGGTACTTCGGCTTATGCCCACTAGTCGCGCCATGGCAGGTGAATCCAAAAGTCAAGATGTCTTTCTGTTTGTTCGATCAGTCATCGTTACTTTTAATTTTCTTTGGCAAACTACTTTTGCAAAACCGCTAAGGAACCCAAATCCGTCTTTCAGTTAAAGTGCTTGTTAAATCCAAATCTACTTCAAGTCCAACAAATGATTGACGAACCTTTCTCTATCAATAATATATGAGGTAGTCACTTGCTAGTTTCATAATTGTTTTTTTTTACTGATCACACACAAAGAAGGAATTCCTGTGTGGGTCTCCCAAAGACATTCCGCGTTGAATACTAAGGAAATCCGCAGAAATTTCAAAAGTACCCGACGAATCGTATTGGCGGAAGCTATTCGGAAGGCGTCGTAAAAAAATAGATTAAAAAACAAGAGCTTTATTAAGGGAGGGGGGGGGGGGGGGGGGGGGGGGGGTGAACAGGTTCGCGGATCGGCGGATTTGGCCTTGAAAAGCGCACGGATTGCGGATTTTAGCGATAAATTAAGCGGATTCACGGTTTTAAAACCGTGGATCGTGGATCATCCGAAAACTTTGGCCCGGATTCTGGACTTTGTCTATCTAGAAGTTCGGATTGTGGATCTGATCATTAATTTTTTGATCGGCCTTGGATCGTATGTTGGTGTTTTGTCGACTACTTTTTTCAGTTTCACCAGCAAATCTAAATACTGCACAAGAAAAATTCGGATCCGGATTTGAACGAAAATAATGTCGGATCGACGGATCGGGCCAAAAAAATAGCTCGGATTTGCGGATTTGCATACCCCTATTCAACCCCCTGATTAAGTAAAATGTCGCCCCAAACTTTCGTAATATCGGAAAATTTAACTTTTGTTTTTGAAGGGGTAAACTGAGTGGCGTTTTGAAATAGGGTGACAGCAGCTACTAGATTCGGGGGATAAGCGGATTCCTTTCTATAAAATTTTTTGCCGCTGAAATCTGATTCAGCTAAAGCTAAGAGGACAAAACACTTATTTAGCTTTCACACAGTTTCCTTTCACTGAGGCACTTAAATGATATGGCCGGAAACAAGAAGCTGTACACAGCTCAAACTCGTGGCATCTTTAACCCATTGCAGTATTGATTTCCAACTGTTTTGAGTGCTTTTACGGCGAAACATAAAACTGTCAGAAAAGTAAGACATACACCTTATTCGATGGTTTAACAGATAATACGCGCGGATATTTTACGAGTTGCGTAGTATTTTTTCGAGCCCCGCAGGGGCGAGAAAAAATGCGAGCAATGAGTAAAATGTCTGCACGTATTATCTGTTAAACCATCGAATAAGGGATTTATTATTCGACTGAAATTATTTTATTTATAATAGCTTGTGTCTTGAAACCGGGATGCTAAGGTGTAATACGGCAATCTACTGTGTAATACGCTCGGATATTTTGCGTGTTCTCTTTCCCTTATAAGGTAAAATGACATCACAGTCGAATAATAATGCATTATACTACATTCAGGAGCCCGGCGACACTTGAAACCACGAAGTGGCAAGTTTTATAAGACACAAAACTTGCCGGAACAAACATCCCACTGCAATAAACGGTGAACACAATAGCCGTGGTCACACTACAGACTTTTGCCCTAGGGAAACTTGACTTGTTGATATTTTCCCTAGGGAAACTGAATTTTTCAAGTGTGACCGATTTTTCCCTAGGTAATTTACTTGGGGGAAATTTTATCGTCTGGAGCTTGGATATATCACGAGAACAATAACATAACAAGTAGCTTTATTTGCATGACTATAAATCGTTACAGTATTGCAAAGCATTACAACATAACAAAATGAAATTACAATAATATAATAAAGAAAGGGAAAGTACAATCAGTCTGATTTGATAATTTGATTATTGCGGAGAGTTTCCCTTGACAGCTACCCCAAAGCGAGAGCAAGGGCAAATTCAATTCCCAAGGTAGCTCACCAATAGACGCTCGTCGGCGAATGCGTTGATGACAGAACCGGACATATGTCACGTTGTGAAAGTACTTTTCTATTTTTAAAAAGCGGCGAGTGTTGTCTGATTAACTTTAGAATTCATGATTTTAAATTTCGCTTCAGTTTTAGTCGCCGTTTAGAATTGATTTTGTAATTGAACAATTGATTTTGCTCTAGAAACAGTTTGTATCCTCAAGATGAGCCGAACCCAATGTATTACAACGGGTACTTATTTAACTCCCGGAGCGAGACAAGTCAAACATCAGTTCATCCCTCTTTTCCCTCAACTGGTCAAAACCGAGCTTTGGATAACTACACCACTTTCTCTTCTCTGAATTCCTCCACATATCATATTTATCAAAGCCGAAAATTCAATTGCACAAATGAAATGCCTGACAACCCCAGCTGTCGATTATCGTAGTGTGACCTTTCTAGATATTTCACCTAGGGAAAATGAAACCCAAGATGAATTTACCTTGGGAAAGTTTTGGTGAATTGGCCCTAGGTAAATTCGTTTTCCCTGGGTAAAAGTGCGTAGTGTGACCACGGCTAATAACAAACGGTCCTATCCATCCATGAACGCCTTGCATTGTCTTAAAAACTTGTACGCTGTAATTCATCCTTCTGCTTCTCAAGTCAACATACGGAGAGATTGTGCGGTATGAACTTCATGGCTGTAAGCCATATAGTCGCCTTGCATTGTCTTAAAAACTTGTACGCTGTAAGTCTTCCTTCTGCTTCTCGACTCAACACACTTTGAGAGATTTTTACGCCATCTTGAAATCAGATCACGAGGTCGCGTGTCAACCAATCAGACCAGTGAAACTACAATTTATATGCGTGTATAAATTTGCATGACTAATAATTCTCTTTTTCAATCTTTTACGACGTAAAAGCGTATAAGATATTTCCTTTACATTCTCGCTTTCAGAAGAGCAGCTCTCGACAACAGCTTGTTGTATTTCGGCCAAAATATCTTTCGTGTCATCAATATCGCTCTTGAATCTTCCCGCTGAACGACCACTGTCATTAGTATTTCAAGAGATCTTTCAATTAATGGAGTTCATTTTCATTATGTTTTTGTCTGTAAAAAATGCTTGAAGTGGTCAGATTTCTCTTCTTAACCCCAGTTTCGTTCATTCTTTTTTAGTCAGGTTTGAAATAAAATTTGTTCCCGTTGTCGTTATTGTATTTTGCTTCTCAGGTGGGCATTTCTAGTGAAGACTTTGTTTTTTTCAGCGATGAAATTAGAACGGTTACTTTCGGAATCTTTTTAAGTTTTTCCTGGCATGTGAAACATACATTTGAAAAACACTCTGTGTCAACCTCGCCTATGCCCGGGGGGCGGGGGGGGGGGCGTACTCCCTATAACGGGCTATACGGGGATGCTCCGCCCGAAAGGGGTACCTTTTTTAGGTTGGAGGTGTATAAAAAGAAAAAAGGTAAGGATTTCAAGAGTTGAAGTATAGAAAAGGGTAGGCATAGAAAACTGCCATTTAGGTATCCTGACTCCCGCCAAAACGTGAACTGAATAAAGAATATTATTGTTTGATTAACATCAATAGTGGTAACGCTTGATGTTTTTCCGTGGATATCGTTCCAAAAGTTTATTTCAAGGTAGTAAAGAGAAGAAGTGTTTTATCTGTAGGTATATGAAAGGGGTACCACTTTCTATGGAAGGTAAATGAAAGGGTTTCCTTTTCTGTCAAAAACGGTATATAATAAAAGGGTAACGGTTTGGACCTAGGGGCGTAGCATCCCCGTACAATGAACTTTCACTCCCGGGTTGCCCATATGGAAAATAAGCTGGCAAACTTCAGTCACTTGGTTGATACGTGAATAAATCACATATCTCATGACAGTGATTGATGCAAGTTCCTAAAAATAACCGTCATGTTTCTCCGTTAAACATGAAGCTATGTTCCAAAAATTCGGGTGAAATCTTCCACTGACAAGTATTAGATACCAAATCCGTCTTTGTTTGTTTATACAGAAATTTCGAGAATTCCGTGGCAACTGTTAAAATAATAATAATATTTTTTTTTGGCAGCTAAAAGAAAACTATCCAAATTGCTATTGTTCCAGGGATCATTGATTGTAAAAGAATTGCAAAATAAATAAGTTCATTGTTCCAGTAATTTGAAACAATGAACATAATAGATCCGAATTGAAAAAAAAAGGGACAAAACAGGAGCACGCAACTGGTGGAGGACAAAACTGGAAGAAAGAAAAATAATGCAAATCCTTTCCGGCTTCCGCCACCCAAACAAACCTCTATCAATATTTGGCTGCCAACACTCACATCCACGACTTCCTCTATCATTTATGAGGGTTTTACTGTCAATGTACAAATTGTGCTTGCACAATAAAAAAACTGTCAATTTGCGTTGGTGGGCATGCTAAAAATAGTGCAACAACTAGATAAATAGAAACGCTGAAAAGGTAAAGATACGTACAGGAGGAGATTTGCCTTTGGAGAATTAGTTAACGTCAGAATAATATCATTGCTTTTTAAAGAGAGGGTCTTGAAGCCTTGCTGGAATTGCAGACATGAAGAGCCGACAATCCCTGGGAAAAGATTTCAAACTTTGTTTCCTGAAGTACTTGTTGGTTTGTTCTTTGTCAAGTCTCGCCATCCAAGGTACGTTAAATGGAGTCACTCTGTGCTCATTTTCTGAAGTATCCTTTATCTTTGCATGATCGTATTTCGTATTATATTTGATAGGATATTAGTGAAGACGTTGGAACACTAAATTAATTTTATAACCCCGAATTTGTTTTAGATTATATTAAATACAAGCCCCAGACTTAAAGATTAAAAAATTTTGAACCGAGGTCGCTATTGGAAACGTTGTGATCCGCTATTAAAAGATCTCCATTATCTCTTGTTGTTTTCATATGAGGTTTCTTCGCAAAACATACTACTACTACTACTACTACTACTACTACTACTACTACTACTACTAAAACTACTGCTACTACTACTACTACTACTACTACTACTACTACTACTACTGCTGCTGCTGCTGCTGCTGCTGCTACTACTACTACTACTACTTCTAATAATAATAATAATTATCTAGGGTACCTGCGTAACAGAGGTGTTTTAAAGTGAATAAATCAAAAGCAAAATTAACAATGAAAAGTACAAGTGTAAAGGTGTAAAACATCAAACCTGACTTGTACTTCACATGTTTTGATATCTCGGTCAGATTCAAAATTGTCTTTAACGTTACGCAGTCCAAACTCTGCTGCATATTAGTTTGGCTGTGTTATTAGACTAAAGCTGAGTAATCTATTATTTCTAACGATAAATAAATATGTATCCTGCGCAGCGTTAATTGTCAGTTACGTGAAAAAGTGTTAAGTTTAACGCTGTAAAAAGTGTTAAAAATGAAACTAGACGTTTCGGCAATGCTGCCTTCATCAGTAGTAAAAATGTGTTAAACTTAACCCTAACACATTTTTACTACTGATGATGGCAGCATTGCCGAAACGTCTAGTTTCAATCTATTATTTCTCTCAGGGATAATTTCTCATTATGCTTTGTTGAGCGTGGCTGGTTAGCAGGTAACGCTAATGCGCGCTTGCAATTCGTTTTCAATCCATTTTTCCCCAGCCACGCGCAAATTGTGTCCAGTTATACATGCAATGTTGAAAATTGATGGAGGATAAAAAAAACATGATTGCATGATAATTACTAACAGAGATGTTGCAACATCTATGATTTACAAAGTGATTCCAGCTGTTGAGTCTGTAGATAATATGAAAGAAATTGGCTTTTAATTAAATACAATTATGACATAAATCAACAATGATGAGGCGATGTGTTTTGAATTTCAGGACTTTTCCCAAACTTTTAGCACTCGTACATTCAATATCGGGAACCTGATAATGTTACATATCAGACATATTTAGAGAGCTTTTCGACGGTATGTAAAAAGAAAAGAAATGTTTGTAAAAAGCTGGTTCTCATGCACGAGGGAGAAATCTTGCGTCACACAACCTGACAGGATCGTGAAATAATGTGAATATAACTGACATAAGAATCCTCGGTGCTTGCGCAAGTAAGCCTTATGCCATGTCATGACCATCCAGATCGTGATCCATTCTGAATTTCAACCTTTCAATCCCAGAGTCAATTATGGAGAGACGTAGCGTATTTCTAACTTTTCAGTCTGTGGTCAAAATCCTATGGTGTGACCATTTAAATGAAACCTCTTTGGCAGTACTTTTGCATGGTACCGTTTGTTTTTTTAATATTTTACAAAATCAAATTTGGGATTGTTCTTGAATTTTGATTTTTGGTAATTTTAGGAGTTAAAGGGTTAAAATGTAGGGTGCTCTACCTACAAGAGCGAAAGGCCTTCCGCCCGCCCGCGCTCCCGCCTCACTGAAATGTGAAGAAAAGAACGGCATGCAGTCCATGCAGACGGAAGCGATGACGTTTCCCAATTTGGGTCTGAGGTTCTGTCAATTGTAGCATGATCTGAATGATCAACGGTCTTGAATCGTCTGATGGTTTATTTCAATGCTGAGACAATATAGCATTGACTGCACAGCACACGGCGTTTTGGTTATACAATCTATGATCTTTGTAATCTTAATTCACACCACTGTTAAATATTAAACACAAAATTGTTGAAATCTCAGTGGACCGATTAAACGTACCTTACATTGGCTGTGTTTCTACGAGAACTGAACCGAGATATAGTTTCCCTTTAATGAAAGTCTCTTTTCGCTTCTTTTTTTTTGTGACTTTTTGTATATACCGTTTTTGACAGGAAAGGTAACCCTTTCATAGGCCTAACTGACTTATATCCCTGATACATGTTGAAATGACAAAAGAAAAAAAGGGTTTTTGGCTAATATTTGAGCACGATTACGTACTTTTCACTTTAATAGACGAATTAGCCGTTACATGCGACCTAAATGGCAGTTTTCCCTACCCATTTCTATACTTAAACTCGTGAAATCCTTACCCTTTTATATACCTCTAGCTCTAGCGTCAAAAAGGTACCACCTCCCCCGGGTTTGTATTCCAGGAATGCAAATAACGTGCAGGTCTTGACCTTTTTTAGGGCCTCATTGTAAGTGTTCAACGTTCAAACTGCACACAAACAATGGGCGTGAAATTACAATCATAAATACATTAAAATAAAGACAAAAGTTTAACCTTTAACACATAAAACATCAAATAGTTCCAATGAACGCGGCGCGGGCACAGTTCCAAGAGTAATATGACAAACTATAATCTACTAGCGTTCTATCATGAATGCTGTTCTCTTATTGGCTACGCTACTCACTATCCATCCTGTTGTAGAAAGTGTGTGCGTGCGTGCGTGCGTGCGTGAGTGTGTGCGGTTGTTACTTATATCATTATTCAATAAAAACGCAAGTCTGTCTTGTTGTTAAGTTTTGGATGTCCAGTAGATTTATACTAAAATAATTAGATTGTTCGCTCTTGATTTCTATGCGTGATAGTTGATTCGGGCTTCACCCTCATAACACGCGATAGAAATCTCAAGCTCATAATCTAATTGTTAAATAGAAAGGTTAATAAGTCTAGTTTGCGATAAAAATATTATCTCAGTAACTTCTTTCTTTTACGAACGTCTAGGAGCCGATAAACCGCTAAACGACCGAGGGTTGTTCAATCAGTTATCGGGTACTGCACATTTCACGAGGGATGAATCAACAAAAACATCATGATGTCAGGCTTTTTTGATCTGATTCCGATAAGGTTTGATGGGGACTTTTTTCTCCACAAGTCAGTAAGCTGATAAAGCCGAATGGGTGAATATTATAAATGCCTCGAAAAGTTACCCGACACACGGCTATTCATTAACGAGTTTGTGATTTATTAACTTCTATTTAAATGCATTTTCTTAAATAAAGTTGCGTCAATTTAAGATTTTTAAATTTTGCTTTTCTGGAAATGTTAGATATTCAAAAACACTTATAGAGTGCATAGCAAATGCCACTAACACAATCGACGATGTGTTTAGTGTAATACTTGGAGGTTATATTCGGCAAAAAGTTGTGTTATACCGGTTGGGAATTTCCTACGAGTCAGGTTTATTTTTTCGAGGCCTTTAGGCTGAATAAGTTGTTTATTATACGACAATCAACTTCTCCTAATTAAATCCTTAAGTTTTTAAAATGATTGTGCCAGCGCATGGACACAAAGAGTGTAATAAGGTGCCATTTTTGCACTCGTTTTGCACCATTGCTTTCAGTCAGTTCGCACTCGATGTTATGTCGATTAATAAACATTTGTGGCATTTTTCGCATATCTCTAGAAAAATAGCGCAGACAAAAAGAGAAAAGTTTAAAACAAAGCGATTCATCGCCAGCAAATCAACACACTAACCTTATAAAAACAGTATACCATGCGCGATTTAGGGGTAACACTTATTCTTTTGTTAAAACAATAGAATATTAGAGCACAAAAGAACGACAATACAATAGAATACAATACCATAGAATATATTAGAATACATAATTTTACCTAATACAATGAATGTGTACAATGTACAATAGAGCTAACACCCTAAATCGGGCATCATATGAAAAACAGAGCGATTCATCGTCAATCAACACACTAACCTTGATTTGATGGTTTGACAGTAGACTACAAAACAGTCGCATTTTTTGCGTTGGTCATACGAATGCGCGCGGTCTTTGAAGGAAAGATCTGGAGCGAGTGTGTGGAGAGAGTGGAACTTTTTCCTCGCCTCACACGAACAACGGGCTTGCGAGCGAGCAGCGGAAACAAACCCGACTGTTTTGCAGTCTAGTTTGACAGTTCATACGCGAATATATTATACGCCGAGTTGCGTAGAGATAACATAAGATAACTTTATTATATCGCATTCAGGATATCTCTAATAAAAAATCTATCAATAAAGGGTAATTACTTACTCAGCACGGAAGAGGAAAAATGCAAAGAATGGGACGGTACAATTTCCATGCGTATAATCTTTCAAACCAACAGACAGGGGATTTGTTCTTCGACTACTTAATTTTACAAGTTTTGAAAATCTTTTGCTTTGTAATTTGTCAATTTAGCTATCATTTATTATCATTTACTGACGTTCAGAGCGCGCACACCTGTAAGAGTCTTGTAATTTAACTTTTCTCCGGTTTCTAGCCAGTGAAACCGTTATGCCAATGTACAGACTCACCACAAAGTTATTTTTGCGCACATTTTACGTGTTCTGTTTTTCTTTTATGGTAAAATGACGTCATAGTCGAATAAGCATAAAGAAAAACAGTACTGAAGAGAACATACTAATGTGTTGTGGTTTTTCTTTCGTAAAATATTCGCGCGTATTATCTGTCGAACCATCAAATAAGGTGTATTTATTTTTTCACTGGACAGGCGTGTCATCCGCGAGTATCCCAGATTGTGAAATAAGAGCTTCTTGTTCCCAGTCACGTGGGTGTCGATACACAAATCAGAGGACAGTTTCCCCAGGCTCTAAGGTGACTCCCAACTGCTCGATTATGAATGGAGGAGTAGCACGAGGCATGACCTGGAACCAAGTTAAACAAAGAGTTAATGCCAATGATGGTCTGGTTTTGCAGCAAATGAATTCAAACGCTGGAATAAATTCATGTCGATGCAGTCGTATACAATTCACACGTGAGTATTTCCTCCCTTGATGATATTAAACAGACTGATACAAATTGCAGAAAATGAAACGCTTTCTAGCTTGGAAAACATGTTTCGAAAAAATATCATCGCCTTCAGTTTTTTTCCATCATGATCATTATTTTAGTATGTTTTAAGCTTACTATTATCATGAAAAATACCGCGCAGGTTTTGCTTAAGTAACCACAGGCTTAATTACCATCCTCTGTTTGGTTGGTGTGATGTGCATCTGTAATGGCCGCCGTATCGGCTGATAAAACAAACCTCACTGAAGGCGGAATTGAGGTTTTTTTCAAAAGACTTTTGAGCGAGTCGAACCGTTATTTTAAAAATACAGCTTTCGCCAAAATAAACACAGAAAAACAAAGTTAAACAACATGACAGTGACTTGTTCCATTTCCATCAGTTTTAAGAGCTCTAAATTTTCACCTTTAAAGAGGCTAGTTTTATAACCAATACGAACATTACAAATGCACAGCACACCACAAAGACTTTCAGTTTGCCAACAAACTGCAATCTATCTTGGCATGGAGTAATCCAATAGTTTCCCAGCTGAGCTGTAGTGAACTCGGTTACTGACATGAATGTAATTTCATAATCTCTTATATTTTAGGTGCAGTACGGAAAGTTTTCAAAACGAGTTCCCCAGTTTGGATGATTTATCCAGAAAAAGAAATCTATTTGAAATTTGCCGTCAAGGGATGGCCTCGTCCTCGTGTAGTTTGGTACAAGCAGGGCAAACAAATCATCAATGGATCTCAGGGTTTTTACCTCTCAGAGGAGCTGGTAGGAAAAGATACTTTAAGATCCATTCTTCACCATCCTAAAGGCGGAGAAAAATATGAAGGGATTTACAAGTGCGTTGCAGAGAACAGCATTTCTGGCTGGTCGAGTAAAATAATTGATCTTATTGACCTCATATATGAATGTAAGTGAACCCGTAAAGAAATACCAGCTTATCGAACTTTCGCTGGAAAAAAATCACAGAAAAACGTCGATGAGACTTTTTCTAAAGATCGTTCTTTGCCAGACAAGACAGAAATCTTCTGAAAATCATCTTTTGACCTCAGAGCTTGATAAGATTTTGGCGAGCTTTCTTATTTTTATCTTACTATCAGTTTCAGTTTTTAGCTTTTTATTATTGCATAGTATTTTTAATCAAGTATTTCTCGTTCTTGAGTCGCGAAGCTGAAATGCAACGACACGAGAGAAAGAAATGAAAAACATCCAGGACGAAAACTACTCCGAACAACATCTTGACTCTTATTTAAGTTGAACAAGAAAAATCTTCTATATTAGTTGAACGAGTGCCTGTTAGGAGTAATTTTCGTAACGTGTTGTAACCGTTGTCTTCTTTCAAACGTTTTTAACGCTTAATAGCTCCTTAAAACTCCCAGAAATTGACGTTTATAATTGATATTCTATTTTAACACAGGTCCCTGGCCTGAAAACCCAGCCATTCACTCTTCAGAGGTTTCCGCGACGGCGTTCTCCAACATCAGCTTAGCTTGAAATGCTTGGTTGAAATTCACGCAGTTTCTTGTCTAACAGATTTGAAATGGTATTTTAACAACAATTCGGTGCCATTGAAAACTGGAGAGAAGTATAAAATACAAGAAAGGAAGACCGACACCAAATGCAAAAAAGATTTCATCCTCACCATTGTTAACGTTACTGATACTGATGCGGGAAAGTATAGCTGTCACTCGTTCTGTGATATAGTTAATACATCAACTGCCATTGAGTTGAAAGTACTACATCAATCAACCCGTAAGTAATTTTTAACTTTTATTTTCGTCTACCATGAACTTTTCTATCAACGTTGACATGTTTGTAAAATTGACTGATAAACTGATTAGATTGACTGACGGAATGACTATCTGTCTGGCGGACTGATGGAATGTCCGTCTGACTAGATGATTGATGACCAGCTGACAGACTGACTGATCACTGACAGAATGATTCACTGACTGATTGATCAGGTGAAAAACTCACCTGATTGTTGAATAAGCTGACTAACTAATTCCCGGACTGGTTGCTTCGCTGCCTGATTGGCTGACTGAACAGCTGACTGACTTGACTGACTGATAGACTTCCTGTCTGGATGGATGACTGACTGACTGACTGACAGAATATCCGAGTAGCTGCCTAATTGTCTGTCTGACTGACTGACTGACTGACAGAATAAACGACTAGCTGCCTGATTGACTGACAGACTGACTGACTAAGTGGTGATTGACTGACTGAGGGACTAAAAGACTAGCTGTTGAATCTCTGAATGAGGTACTGACTGAGATACTGACTGACTGAGTTACTGACCGTCTGACATATTAGCTGACTGACCGACTGACATATTAGCTGACTGACCGACTGACATGTTAGCTGACTGACTGACTGACATATTAGCTGACTGACCGACTGACATATTAGCTGACTGACCGACTGACATATTAGCTGACTGAGCGACTGACATATTAGCTGACTGACTGACTGACATATTAGCTGACTGACTGACTGACATATTAGCTGACTGACCGACTGACATATTAGCTGACTGACCGACTGACATATTAGCTGACTGACTATCTGACTATTAGCTGACTGCCTGACTGACATATTAGCTGACTGACCGACTGACATATTAGCTGACTGACTATCTGACTATTAGCTGACTGCCTGACTGACATATTAGCTGACTGCCTGACTGACATATTAGCTGACTGCCTGACTGACATATTAGCTGGCTGACTGACTGACATGTTAGCTGACTGATTACCTGACTATTAGCTGACTGCCTGACTGACATATTAGCTGACTGACTGACATATTAGCTGACTGACTGACATATAACCTGATTGACTGACTGACTGAATGACTGACATATTAGTTGACTGATTGACTGAATTATTAGCTGACTGACTGACATATTAGCTGACTAACTGACTGACATATTAGCTGACTGACCGACTGACATGTTAGCTGACTGACTAACTGACTATTAGCTGACTGACTGACTGTGACTGACTGACATGTTAGCTGACTGACTAACTGACTATTAGCTGACTGACTGACTGTGACTGACTGACATATTAGCTGACTGACTGACTGACTGACATATTACAAATATTCAGTTCATCAAATTTGATTTCGTAACAGGCGGTGAAGAAATATAAAAATTGCCAGTCGTATAGAATTTTGAATATTATATTAATATTTCTTTGCTTCATCACTTTTGGCGAGCTTTTTCTTAATATTCTAAGACATCAGAAGAACGCATAAGACACTGAGCTCCTGGTCATACTGATCATGAAAACACGATATATCAGCCGGGTCACTGTCCCCTTAAAATGCCTATAACCTTTAAATACATATTTTTAGAATCAACTCTACGCACATTGAATAGTTAAATGGTGAAATATTTCTTGTTTTTAACTTCGCGTTATCGAGTTATAGAGATTTGAATTTACAAAATGCTGATTGGATGACGTCAACCCGGGAATCATTTATTATACGACTACTTGTTTTCACCTCCAAGTAATATATTTTACGAATCAATTGACTATCCACAGTTTATTTTTAGTATTTATCAAATTAATTATCCTCAAGCTGTAAACTGCGCATTGTAAATTGGCGTAGAAATAATGGCAAAGTCCCGGGTTGACGTCATCTAATTAGTATTTTGAAAATTTAAAGCTCTATAAATTAATAACGTGACGTTCAAAACACTAAATATTTCACCATTTAACTATTCAATAAAATATTATGCGTTGAGTTGATTCTGAAAATATGTATTTAAGGGTTATAGGCACTTTAAAAGTAGATCAAGATAACCGCCTTTAGTACAAATCAAACTAACCAATTTTCTTTGGATGCAGGTCCCGCTCATGCACGTCTTTAGAGGAGGACTGGTGGATAGTGATGTGATGATGTTCTCATTTAAATGAACCAAACCCCAAATGTTTTTACGATTGTGATTTTTTCTTTTGCTTAATCCATTTAATGAAACGTTTGTTTTACAGTAAATCAACAGTAGTTTTAAAAATAATATAAAAGTATTGTGCCTAAAATTTAAATAAAGTTTATGTTTATAATCTTCTCAATCGTACGCTTACTCAGTATGATCAACCCGTAATTCTCTAGGGCCTCCTGATTACCCATAATTCTCTAGGACCTCCTGATTAAATTTATAAGAAGCTGTACACAGCTTGAACTCGTGGCGCCTTTAACTCGTTGCAGCATTGATTCCCGATTGTTTTGAGTGCTTTTACGGAGAAACATAAGCTTAAAATTATGTCTAATCAAAGGCTCCTAAGAGCCAGTCTGTCGCAATATTGCCGTAAGCTTACGTTTTCACATTGACACGGTTCGATATTTTTTTAATTAAACGTAAGGATTTTTGACGAACGCAAAAAAACAGTACATCACTTTCATAATGTCCAGTCCAGCGTGACTTGAACTTGGGCCTTCCGAGGCAAAGTCACAACCTCAGTCCACTACACTATCGAGGAACGTATGCTCAATTAGGACTAAATTGTATTATTTTGAGGTAGATACGCATCAAAACGCGTGTCTCGGTTGAAAAATCCATTTAGGTCGATTTTAATGTTGCACTAAAAACTCAAAATGCAAAACATCTTTAAGCTTATTGTTGTCTATATTTATTTACATCAAGTTAATTATTGTTAGGGTTAGGAATCGCTGGATTCACGTTGTTCTTGTTACGAAACGTATTCGTAACAAAGCATTACTCACTAAGTTTACAGCTGATGGAAGGAGTGAGTGAGTGCGTGGTGAGTGAATTTTATTTAGCCACCGTTACCGATAACTCGTTCATTACGCTTGCGCGTATACACGGGTTTAAAAGTAAGACTACACTACATTCACTACATTCAGTAGCCGAGTCACTTCAAAGCTCGATCGTTAAGCAAATTGCAAGTTATATAAAACACAAAACTTGCCGGAACAAAAATTCCGCAGGAATAAGCGGCGAACACAATATCAAACGGTCCTATCTATCCATGAACGCCTTGCATTGTCTTGAAAACGTGCAATTGTACGCTGTAGTTCTTTATTTTGCTTCTCAAGTCAACACACGGAGAGATTTTGCGGTATGTAATTCTCAATACTCAATACTGTACTCAATACTGTAGGCTCAATACTGTATATAACTTTTTAAACACTTGTATATTTATATTTTTAAGTTTCACTACATCTGGGAAAGATAATAAATAATGTGTGTATGTATGTATGTATGTATGTATGTATGTATGTAGTATGGCTGAAAGCCATATAGTCGTCGACATAAACTAAAATATGCGCGCATAAATGTACATGCGCTAATGTGACACACAAAAAAGAGACAACTCAGTGCCGGATTTACAACTCGTGTGCTGCGCCACGAGTAATAACTTTAATGACCACTGGCCTGTTAGAACTGTATTTCAAAATTATTCTGCAGTAAACCGGTTTCAATAGAAATCACGGTAAAGGATGTCTTTTTTTATAGCCGTTTTCAGCCCTAACCAAATCTGCGTTCTGGGGGTGTATTTTTCCGGAGGGGAACGCAGATCAGGTCTACTGCAAGGCTAGCCTGCGTGGCAGGCGGAAACGCGGAGGAGGGAGGGGGCGCGATGGAGATGGGAAGGAACGCCTGCTATGATTACCGGGCTACTCGCATTACGCCCACCGATTTCCTGGTAATCCAGTTATGTCAACTGGCGATTCGCTCGCCAATCAGAAACTGGTTCGCGCTTTTACGCATGGCTGACGCCGCCAGCGTCCGCAGAAATAAACAAAAGTGGGTCTTTATTGCAGGCGTCCTTTCCCTTTCTCTCCAGTTGCCTCTCCCGACGCCTGTTATGCAGGCTACCGCAAAGTCATGTATTGCGGTATCGTAGTAGAGTTGCGAATTGGCAGGATCCAAGTTGTGCGATTTGACTTGAGAGGGAGGCAGTTTATTTTTGTGACTTGCAGCAAGTTAGAAAATATATTATAATGCCGAAAATTTCATAAACCCGTATGGCATTTTTAATATTAAATCAAAGGCTCCCATGATCCAACTCGCAAATATGGAATTAGTGGATGGCGGACCAGGAGTCAGTTGTAAAAGTTTAAATAAAGCAAATTTTGCATGTTTCGAAATTCCAAGAAAGCATATCTTCTCATGGACGGTGGAGATGGTGTTGATCCACTGTGTGACATACGAGTTGCTATCAAACAAGGCATGGAGCACTGTTGTGTATTAAAAGTCTTGGTCATTTGGTCAGTATGAGAGAAGGATACACAAGCTGAAGAGTCCAGTGGGTTTCGCTACCAACACACACGGACACAGTTCCTTATAGCCAGACAATAACGATAAAACCCTGAAGGTGTTTTTTTTAAATAACAATAACCTTCGGTTCCAAAATGTCTTCATTCATAACCGTCGACTACCTTTAAGGGTATAAATAAGGCACTTGGTTTCTGTCACCATCTAAGATCTTTGATGCAACTTTCTTACAAATAAACTGTTCGAGAATGTTTGCTATTTTTATTGTGGTTACCCTTAGGGGTTCAAATAAATTCAAGCCAAGAGAAATTTTTCTCTGCAAACAATTTTTTTTAATTATTCCGCCTTTGCAATCATTTTTTTCCAAGAGCACCTTCCTGCAAACATTTTTTGTTTTCTTTTTTTTTACAGTGCTATCTTCTCTGGTGCTAAACATATCTGAGTTCATAAGCTATTTTTCGAAAAAAATATCGATAGTGCTATAGCCAATTATTTTGGCCACATACAAAAAGTGCCAAAAGTGACATTTTGATGTAGTACTTGGTAAATTTAGTCACGTAAAATGAGATTTAAAATCAACAATTTTGTGGTATGTTAGTATTTCAGTATCGTGTTGACCTTTCAGTGCTTCTGCGGGCGGGCATTTTTTATGTGCAGGGGGGGGGGGACAGGGGGGCGGGAAAAGCACAGGGAAACAGGAGAGGAAAGGGCGGGAAGCAGGGGAGAAATGCTAAACGCGGGGCGGGAGAAACGCGTAAAAGGGCTGGAGTCGAGAGAGAAAAGGTCAGGAAGCAAGCGGGAGGACAGGGACGGGAAGCAGGAGGTTCTGATCCCCCCTCCCTCCCCCCCTCCCTCCCCCCTCCCCCCACTTTTATTCAAGCGCGAAATAAGGAGCAAATGAAATGAAAGGCTGATCGTACAGAAAAAGGAATATATATTTTCTTCAACCGATTAATTTCGAACAGCACGGCCGTTCTTTATCTGAATATAACCGTACTAAAGGAAAAAAATAAGGTAGCGAAATAAGGTTCCGCATATCATCTTAATAAGGAAAGTACAAAACTGAATGCGTCGTGTGGACCTCTGCATTCAAAGGTTTTTCTATCTTAATAAGGGTGTGATGTGGAATGTAACAACATCTGAGGGGGTTCAAGTCAATTATGCAACCCACTCTTATGTGCACGGCATGTCTGAAAACCAGTTTTACTGAGCCGTTTTACCGTGTTTAAATAAAGTTAATTGATTGATTGAACCCTTGATAAGTTTGCCTGTTCTATTTTTTCTATTTTTACCTAATAAAACTACATATAACTGTGTTATAAGGTCTTAAGGTGATGTTACACGGGACGATTCGCAACGACGATTTTTAGCGCAACAAAATTAACGACAGGTATGTTACACGAAACAACTTGAGCAAAATTCGTGTCTTTGCGTTGCAAGTTTCTTGAAGCTGAAACAAAATCTCGCAACGAAAAAATTGAGAAGAAAATCGTCCGTGCACCCATGTTGCGCAAAAAATCGTCGTTGCGAATCGTCCCGTGTAACATTAACATCACCCTTAAAGAGCATATGACACGAAATTTTTTTCTTCGGTTTCTTGTAGTTTAATATGTATAAAAAACGACTACAAGCTTTTAAAGTGTTCGAAATTTCGAAAAAGCCTTTTTTTCGCCTTCAAAATACGCGCTTTTAGCTTAAAAAGTGTCCCCGCCATCGCGCGGCCAAAAGGTCACGTGACATGCCCTGTGACGTAAAAACGTGAACAAACATGGCGGAAAGAGAGGAAAGACCGAAAGACTGGAAAAAAATGCTTGGCTTGAGCGCCTAAAAAGACAATTTGCTCTAGCAATTCATAACTTCGGACCAAACAGTGCATTACTTTTCTTCCTATCCGACAGGTATAGTAAACTGAGTTCGATTTCTCCAACAAAACCGTACAGACTTCTTCGAATCCGAGAGCAACCACGTGCCACACTGCTTCTTTATAGCTCGACTCGCGGCGACTTGGCATGCACACTTTGATCGCTATCTCACGCAGGATCCACAAACGAAGAAGCCCGCTTGGAAATGAGATAATTTTAGCGAAGGTGCGGTGTTGAATTATGAGAATTCTTTCTAGATCTGGTTTAATCATGTTGGGTCTGGTTCAGACTAAAAAATAATAAAAAACCCAAAGAGCATGCATCTTGTTTATTTATACTCATTATATAAATCGAAAACCTTCTTAAATATAGTATGACAAAACAGTATACACTGCCATATTTAATTAGACTAAACAAGGTGCTTTTCAGAATTATTTCCTTCATTTGTCTGCAGAAAATATTCTGGTTCAGAAGATACTTCCATTAGTATAGGGATTTCAAACAATTCTCTTTCCTATTAAAATTATTGTACCTTGCCTAAATCTGTATATTTTTTATAATAGTTGTGTCCAATTTAGTTGTCTACAGCTGCAAAGGAGTACACTGTAGGTCCTAATCTTTATAGTGTTAAATTAAAAGTACTAACAAGTATAAATCTTGAGTGTGCATCTTTATATTATCCTTCAAAATGGTTTTCAGAGTATTTTGGTTAATGGTTTTGTGTCCACAACAGCAGTCACAGTGTTGCAAGTACACCAATAGCACAAAGGGATATTAAGAAAAGATTACAGGGTGCTTTAAATGGACAAATAGCTATATGAGTTTGTCTTATACTTACTTGGGGACCATTAACCCTAAAAGGTTTCCATTTTTCATGCCAATTACTCCACACATTCTCACAATACTCATGACACCACATTGCAAAGCTAAAGATGATGCTCAAACTCCATAACCGCTGGGGCCACACTTACCGCAACCTATATATCTTGTAATGCATGATGGTCAGGAGTACCCATGGATTCTAACTAAGAATTGGCCAGACATATACCCTATAGGGTGGGGGGCTCCCACATAAAATGGACAGTAGTGGTCATTAGAAATTTTGAAGGGAACCCCTAAAAGGTACTAGAGACCTGTTTTGTGAGTTTGGCTCACATCATGTTTTACCCCTAAGCATATTTCCTGTCAGCATATTTTCTGGCTTAAAACCCTAAAAGGTATCAGAATAACTCCTGATGGGTCATTTTTTATTCAAACGCCCTTGGTAGTACCAAACCCCTATCCCCAGGAAATAAACCTTAGATATCATGCTTGTCTTCGAGCAGTGTCCCATAGAAGAAAACACTAATCTGTATTTCTCATCTGTTTTGTGAAATGTCCTCATATCATAATAGTTTACTTCCCTGTCCCCCAAAGGTGAGTTTTTTTTTTATTCTGATGAAATAAGAAGTATCTGGGTGATAAAAAGATGATTTTTATTTATTTATTGTCATTTACATGTACATATAAAGCAAAACTTTCATTTCAGCCTGGTGTAAAGGCCATGCTGTTCTCTTGCTTGTGCAGTGGAATACTCAGGCCATGCGATGAGTGGCTTTCAATCTTAAAATTGAATTATTATAATGGTCAGTGGCATTTCCATGTACACTGTATACAAGATGGTATGGGTCTAGTTTTGTCCCAGCCCAAGTATTCGAAAACAACCATGTTACAAGCTGCTCTGAGAAATCTTCATTTCCAACAGACAATGAAAATAAGGCTAATAGCACAAATAAGTCAGAGTTTCAATCATACAACTTTCCTCAATCAAAACAACTCTTTGTTTCAACATTTAATAAGCTGGATAAGGTTAGCACAATAAATAATAATTGGTATGTAACTATCATTTGCCACCTTTGTGTCTACATGTTCAAATTATTGTTGGTGGCATGTGAGCCCCAGGCCTTATGCAGGGAATATTATGTGGAACACGGCTAAAATAATAATTATTTTTTTCAACAACAACAGGGAATTTACTTAGGGAAAATAGTGATATCAGAGAGAGAGAGAGAGAGAGAGATCCAGCTTTATAGCACTTTTTTTTTTTTTAAACTATCCCCAAGTACCGAAAACAACAAAAATAAGAAAAGGAAAACCATGTGAAATGCAAATTTGAGACAAAGCTTATATTTTAGTACAGAGTAATGGGTTAATTTATTTCATAAAATACAAATGTATTTCTAGCTAATGGTTGAAATGTAACAGTGTTTTAGAGATCTGTATTCATTTTTGTTGTTAGTGTTACTCACCCATATTCACTCGTTCCTCATTGCCGATGTGGCTTTCCATTTTTATCCCTGAGCCACGAAAACAAGACTGTTGTGTTTCTCAGTTCGGAATTTAGCATATTGTTTCGACTGAGCAATCAAAAGCGAGTAGTAGTGGTATTCTTTTGAAAACAAAAACCTCGAGGGTGCCTGCAAAGGTTTTCCAGCACTGTTTACATGAACACCCAGAGTAAGCGACCGGTTCTTCTTCGTATTATTCGTTCGATCTCGCCAATAACAACCTACACTTCTTCTCCTGGTTTCTCTTCTTCTGCCATGTAGCCTTCAGTCAATTCCTACGTCGACGAATCCTTCAAATCGCTCAACATTGAGGATTTGAGGTCAACATTTGTTATAGAACTCACATGGCCGATGTACCCGTACTGACGTCATAATTGCGTCGCGTGGGCTAAACTAGATCCCAGTCTCCGGGACACTTTTTAGGCTGAAAAGCGCGTATTTTGAAGGCGAAAAAAAGGCTTTTTAGAAAATTCAAGCACTGTAAAAGCGTGAAATCGTTTTTTATACATATTGAACTACAAGAAACCGAAGAAAAAAATTTCGTGTCATATGCTCTTTAACCAATTACAAAAGTACACATTTAAGGTGCGAGGTCCAGATTCAAGCCTCCTGAAATCGTTGTCATGTTTTATCAAGAAGTAATAATTAAGCACTCTAAGTAACTTGAGAACAGCCGTTTAGAAAAGAGCATTTGCCTTCAGCTACAGGTGTACCCTTTCAGCTCTTTTGAAGCTCATAAACTTCCGTTTCCTCTTTTGCGGTCAGGCAAATTATTACTGAAACGAGTATGGAGGACGTGTAGATTAACACTTAGCGTGTTGTGGTGTGGTGCATGATTTATTTATCCACTCTTTGGCTGACATTTTTTCACATTTGACTAATGTGCTTCGAAACGATTAGTACAGTAGTTGACTGTCCATCACACGCCGAACTTCTAATTCCTTGAATAATTAGTCGAGTCGAGTCGAGTCCGTGACGAGCTCCGAGTAAACGTAGCCTGGAACGCACGCTAGCGTGGAACTAAACAAAATAATTCTCTTTTCGATTTAGGTTTCAACGACACTTCTTTTTTCACAAATTCTCTAAAAGTCGGCTGAATTAAAGATTTGAGAATGCGGGGAGTGGATCGAACGAGGAGGAGCGAGGAATAGAAGGGCGAGGAGGTAGACTGGTTTCCACTGACTCTTGTCAGTGATTGGTGGTTTTTGGTCACATGACTGCAGCGCGCCATTTTTGGCCTGAATCACCAAATCAACATGGCGGCCTGGATCGCATGTGGAATTAGGAGTTTTAACGAAGCATTTTTTCATTATCAGAATGAAAGCACACTTTTTTAGAGTTCAACATCAAATGACAAAACCCTGAAGAATACTTAACTGCCTAAAAAGTTGAAATTGGAGAGCTCAAAGCCGATGAAATCTTCCTTCAAGAAAACATTTTGTATCTTTGTCACTCTTGCTTGCTTGGCTTCCTTCTGGTCGTCACCACAAGTTTCCTGTTGAATAGTACGGCCGTCTGTCATGACAACAACTTTGGGAGATTGAGTTTTCTCAGCGACAGCAGCAACTGAGCCAAGGATGTTTTAGCTTTTTCAAGCACTACGGGAACCAACACGGTAAAGTATCTTTTATTGTACATTTATTCGTCATTTTTCATATCTAAATTCAGAAGCATTTAAAAAAATACAGATCTCAATTCTAAAATGTTTATGGAATTGTAGAGAGTTTAAAACTACGCATCTGGGCCAAATTTTGAAGCGCAAGAACATTTTGTTGAAGAGTTTTAAGCGAACGATTAAAATGTAAAAATGTATGGAGCGGCCATCTTGGCGTACTGCTTTGGTACACCCCAACATGGCGGCCAAACTTCAAAGTTATGATTACGCAAAAAATCTCATCACAAAAGATTAGATTCACTATAAGTTACATTATATTGGCTTTTACCTGTAAGCATCTATAAAGCAAAAATAACTTTCAACTGCTTCAATTTTGTTTATTTTCACGGCTTATTTGAAATAGCGTGACAAATTGCGTGACACATTTAAAACCTTCACACATCGGAAGCAAAACATCGTTACATTGTAAAAACCGAAAATGTTTGTGAAGGATTGTAACACTGGTATCTACATACCATAATTATAAGAGACAACTTTATGGGATGTAAAGTTTAGATTTTTTAATTGCGATCATGTGCAAGCCAAGAATAGTTGTCTAACTGACCAATTTCTTGTGCAAGAAAAAGCTTTTGTCTCACACAGTTTCAGTTAAAAATAAGATTACAACATTTTGTAGGTGGCATTTGTATGAATGTGAACTGCTCTGATCAGTTTAACTACTGATATGAGTTGAGATTGGTATGGCTGTGGCTGTAGCTATGGCTGTTGAGATTGGTATGACTGTGGACTGCTCAGTTTATCCATGTAGAGATTTCCATACATGCATGTGCACATTTTAATATTTTTTTATACTGTTGAACCTCTACTAACGGCCAGCTCTATACAACGGCTGCCACAAACAAATATGCAATACCAAGATCTCAAGAAGAGAAATGAAAAAAATGGAGCAGGCCAGAGGACTGAAATTTCAATTACAGTGTACAAAGTTTATGTTTTGGCTAAGATAGTTCAAGGTATCAGATGAAAATTGTTGTCTTTAATTAATATTTAAATGTTATAGTACTAGGTAATTTCATTGCATTTAAACCATTTCCAGCCAAAATATTATCAAAAAGAATACTGTACACTGTATTTGAACAAAATACACTAACTGCTTGGCAATCTCTAACTTAGCTTGTGGTCTTCCTGAACAAGAATTTCAAGCCTGCAACTGCAATCATACGTGTACATGAAAGTGAAAACAGACAGCTTACTAAATCAGAAGAAAGCCACAATCAGGAAAAAAATGGTTAGTTAATTGTCATGAAGTTTCTCATAGTGTTTAGTTACATGAACAGGGGTTTCATTAGAAGCCGCCAACCATGGACTTCCTAAATTATCGCCGCCTACTTTTTACTGATTTTACTGAAGTTGATGTCCAGAGGCCGGATTCAGGAAGCCCTCCTAAATTAAGACGTGTCCTAAGTATTGTTTCTTAACAATAGCCTATTGTTGAAATTGACAATAGACTATTGTTAAGAAACAATGCTTAGGATATGTCTTAACTCAGGAGGGTTTCATGAATCGGCCGAGAATGCTGGAAATGCCATTTCCGAGGTCCGCCTATTTTACAAATTGCCACTTACTCTTAATTTTATTGAAACCCCGACATTGACTACAATGTATAATACAGCTGATAGTGCATGATGTTCAAATTTGAACGTTATACACTTTCAGCTGTTTTATACATTGTAGTTACTATCTGTCTTCTCATTGACTAAGAGCCTACAGTTAATTCTGATTTTAGCTCACCCTACAGATTATTCACTAATCTGCTAGTAGTATAGTAAATTATCTGTAGAGTGTGCATGTAATGCATGATTTCCAAGAGCATTACCTCAAGCTAATGGGTGATGAATTCTGTTCTTGTTGGAAAATGATAATTAAACTGTGTTTCATGTGACAGTATCTTTGTTGTTATTTTCTTCAAAACAATGAATAATAAAACAATTATAAGATTCTGTCTTTGTGATATCTGAAATAATCATAAGGTCTTTAAATAGTGAAAAAACATTCTCTGGTTAAAAATTTTAAAAAACTATGAGCTTTCGACAACCATCCTGTTCTATCCATTGATGACAACAGGACAGTTGTCAAAAGCTCATAGTTTTTTAAAATTTTTAACCAGAGAATTTTTTTTTACTTTTTAATTATTATGAATCCTGGTTACCAATCTTCAATTTTATTAATCAAGGTCTTGGTAAGTGCATGTTATCATTCAGCTTTGGCAGATAACACTACATCTTACCTGTACTTGACCTTCATTATTCTGGATATCACAATAACCTCATGC